>SJYC01097377.1:0-58330 GCA_006408675.1 Madoqua kirkii
CCAACTGGATGCCTAACAGATAGAACTTCCCTGGTGACTCAGTAGTAAAGAATCTGCCTGCAATGCAGAAGACTTGGGTTTGACCCTGGGTCAGGAAGATCCTCTGGAAGAGGAAATGGCTACCCCCTCCAGTATTCTTGCCTGAGAAATGCCATGGACAGAGGAGCCTGGTGGGCTGCAGTCCATGGGGTCGCAAGGGTTGGATACAACTTAGCAACTGAACCATTGACATGCCTAAGAGATAACATATTTTGTTCATTAAGAAGGAAGAAAAAGTAGAAAATATAATAATATTTCTGTCCTTATAATAATATTTCCATCTAACATATACTAAAGCACATGATGCTTAAATGAGAAATTTTAAATTACATAGAAAATATACATACACAAAACAGAAAATTTTCCACTCTACATGCCCCTGAAAATGTCACTCTATTCATTTGCCGTCATATCTAAATACACTGTTTTAGTGTATGAATTATGTACATTTATTCAACATGAACAAATGCTATTTTCAGTGTCTTTATCAAGACTCAGTCAGTTTTTAAACTTGAAATCTTATGTCATGTGGGAAAATTGCAAAATAACAAAGGAATAGATCTTTCTCAACTATGGATATTATAAAACTTCCCTGAAATTCAGTGTGTCTTTCTTGATCAATTTCCTAAAGGAAATCAGCATAAATATCATTAGAAGGATTGATTCTAAAGCTGAAGCTCCAATCCTTTGGCCACCTGATGCAAAGAGCTGACTCGTGGAAAAGACCCTGATGCTGGGAAAGATGGAGGGCAGGAGGAGAAGGGGATGACAGAGGATGAGACGGTCGGATGGCATCACCAACTCTATGCAAATGATTCTGAGGAAACTCTGGGAAATGGTGAAGGACAGAGAAGCCTGGGGTGCTGCAGTCCATGGGGCTGCAAAGAGTCGGACATGACTTAGCGACTCAACAACAACAGCAACAGATAATTTGTTTAAAGTGGAAACATGTGCCTTGGTTCTCGGGCAGCAGCAAATTCCCTGATATAAACAGTGTTCACTTATGTGTCTGCTTTCTCTGCAAAACTCCAAGGACTTTCAGTATTGGTCAAGCTATCCCTCTCTCCCAGCTATAAGTGGGCACTTAGGATGTGATTGGAAAGACTTTATGACTTCTTATTTGTGATCTTGAGGGCTGTGAAAACTAGAATAATAGCCAATGGCCTAGTCACTAGTAGTCACAGCCCAGCTACACACAGTTTCAGGAGAGTCCAGTGCCACCTCGGCCGGAATTCAACACTATTGCAAGTCCTAGAACTGCTTCAGTGAATAAGGTAACGTTTCCTTGCATTCACGGAGGTGGAGTCATTCATGGATTTTGTTGTTCAGTCGCTCAGTCATGTCTGCCTCTTTGCAACCCGTGGACTGCAGCACCTCAGGTTCCTCTGTCCTTCACTATCTCCTATAGTTTGCTCAAACTCATGGCCATTGAGTCTTTGATGCCATCCAACCATCTCATCCTCAACCACCTCCTTCTCCTCCTGCCCTCAGTCTTTCTCAGCATCAGGATCTTTTCCAATGAGTCAGCTCTTTGCAGGTGGCCAAAGTATTGGAGCTTCAGCTTCAGCATCAGTTATTGTTAGTTAGTGTTGGGCCTCTCTAATGTAGGCTGTGGGTGAACTGTGCTTGGGGAATTCAGGTTAAGTTTCAGCTTTCCCTGCAAACCCCTCTGGAGCCCAGGCCACAGGAAATGAGGGTTGCCAGTACACACCCTTCTCATCGTGGGTCTCAGAACTCAGGAAGGCCAGCCCAAAACGTGCAAGAGTATTTTAAACTTTTACAAGCATCAGAAACAAAAGTCACTCAGGCAAGTTCAAACCCAATGGATGAGGGAGTGGCTCGGTCCACTTTGGTGCATTGCAAAGTCACATGACAGAAGCAGGAAGTGAAGAATTAAGAAAAAACATTCTAATCTACCACAGCCAGGACGGAGAGAATGTTGTGACTAAATGGAAACTTTCCAGGTTTGCTGGGAAAGAAGCAAAAGTCAGATTATACAGGGTTTTGTGAACATGAGAATCATTTTCAACTTTATTTTAATTGCAATGTAAATCGGGGAACCAATTTGATCTGACTGATATTTTTCAGATCATCAGGCTTTATTGTGAAGAACTGACACATCGTAGAAGCCCAGGGATGTACTAACAGGCATCTGCTGCAGAACAGGTGAGAGAAATTTGACTGCTGTTGGCACAGCAGTGGGGGTTTCCCACTGCTTTTACTGGAGTATAGTTGATCCACAATGTTGTGTTAGCTTCAGGAGCATGGCAAAGTGAATCAATTATACATCTGCATATATCCACTCTTACCCACTCTTTCTGATATTACGATGAGCTTGCTACCTGTTTTGCCCCAAGATTTTCAACCTCAATTCTTGACTTCTGCTCTTCCCATTTTCAGTTCATGCATTCCTTACTTCTCCAGATCTAGGGTACGGCTGACTCCTCTGACACCGCATCTTCTATGCCTTAGTCCTTTTCTTGCCGGAGCCACCCTCTTCCTTTGTTGTCTGACTTTTCCGGCTTTTACCAGGGATTGTTTTTAACCTCTGCAGTTGGGGAAGGGAGTCTGCCAGCCCCAGTTCTGTCAAACTATTCCCCTGAATTTGTCTTGACTTCCTGCTCCCAGAGTTGCCGCTTCACTTTGTAACTCTGAGAAAACTGTGACTATCCCTGGGATAGGCAGATCCATATTCATGGGGACAGAAAACCAAGTTGTAGGATGGCATGACCTAACACATCTTGCCACAGACTTGTAAACTGCAGAGGGAGAGCGCCTCATGGATCTTCACCACAGTCTATAAGTTTTAAAGGGGTAAGAAGTTTCTCAGGAACCCCTTACATTGTAAATTGGTAGGGGCTGCAAAGAGTTGGAAATTGCTGCCTTCATCCTCCAGTATTTTACAGATTTATTCCCAGGCACTTGGCTTATTTCGTCTGCCCAATACTTATGCATCTCAGGAACTGTTTCTGTCAATTACCAAAGTTACTTAACATACATGTGATAATTCACCAAGCCACTTATTGAACCTCATAGTTTAATTATGGCTGTGTTTGGCTCCTCTGCAGAAGCTACTAAGCTTTGGCAGTTTGCCTACATGAATTCTTTAGTTAAGTATTTTTTATAATGTACACAAGGCAAGTTTGATTAAATATCTCTTAATGCCTTCAAATATTCACAAGTCTTGAAAAGTGAGTAAAGCCACTGTTTTTAAACTGCAGAAACATTCCTGTTTTTACATCAGTCCTGTTCCCATCCATCCCACCAACATTTGTTGTTGTCTTCTAATACACTATTCACTAAATATTTGCATTCTCCAAACAAAATTTTAAAACTCCAGTAAGTGTTTCAGTTTAGCCTGGCTCCAGTGTAGCAGTGGGTTTTTCAATGTAGCAAAACTATAAGATAACAACAAAGTAATTCTGGTGAACTAACTGCCTTGTTCGGAGAAGGCACCCCACTCCAGTACTCTTGCCTGGAAAATCTCATGGATGGAGGAGCCTGGTAGGCTGCAGTCCATGCTAAGGGTCGGACATGACTGAGCGACTTCCCTTGCACTTTTCACTTTCATGCATTGGAGAAGGAAATGACAACCCACTCCAGTGTTCTTGCCTGGAGAATCCCAGGGACGAGGGAGCCTGGTGGACTGCCGTTTATGGGGGTCGCACAGAGTCAGATACAACTGAACTGACTTAGCATACAACTGGCTTGTTAAAAAGAGATACCACTTGCATTTTCTTTGCAAAGTGGTACCTTCTAGTTTTATCAAGCACTATTTTCTACGATATGAGAGTTTTTTCCTTTATTTTCTCCTAACTTTTCTCATGGACTCATAAAGAACAGTATGAGGCACTTTAGAGGGATTTGAGGGTAAAGAAGTGTTAGTATATGAGGAAAGATTTGCTTCTATGGGTTCCGTTTTTTAAACTGGCCTTCCCAGGTGATGCTAGTGGTAAAGAACCCACCTGCCAATGCAGGACACAAGAGACTCGGGTTCAATCCCTGGGTCATGAAGATCTCCTGGAAAAGGAAGTGGCAACCCACTCCAGTATTCTTGCCTGGAAAGTTCCGTGGAGAGAGGAGCCTGGCAGGTACAGTCCATGGGGCTGCAAAGAGTCGAACACGACTGAGTGACTGAGAACACACTGTGTAGATTAGAAGCCGTATGGATCACAGCCAAAGAACAATTCCTCTCTGTCTCTTTTCCTCATTTCTCCCTCCTACAAACTTTCAAACCCATGTGCCTTCTTTACTTGAAGAGTCTCTACTTATTCAAAGAACAGCTCTGATTATTTTTTCCATTTGAGTGTATCAGTAACTTCCTTCCATGTCTCTTCCGCTCACTTATGTTTCTGTTTATGTTTTCTGTGTATTACTACTCACCTTTTTTTTTTTTTTGGTTGTTTACATGCATTTCTTCTGTATTCTGAGATTCTTAAGGGCAAAGATCCTTTAAAAAAAAATGTTCAGTCCAATATATTCAGCATACAATAAATAAATAAAGTGGTAGTACCCTGAGTAATAGAATTTGAATTTGTTGCTTAGTGAACAGGAAAAGAAATTGACAAAAGAACAGATCAACACCTTCAGTTCAGTTCAGTTCAGTTGCTCAGTCGTGTGTGACTCTTTGTGACCCCATGAATTGCAGCACGCCAGGCCTCCCTTTCCATCACCAACTCCCGGAATTCACTCAGATTCATGTCCATCGAGTCAGTGATGCCATCCAGCCATCTCATCCTCTGTCGTCCACTTCTCCTCCTGCCCCAAGTCCTTCCCAGCATCAGAGTCTTTTCCAATGAGTCAGCTCTTCGCATGAGGTGGCCAAAGTACTGGAGTTTCAGCTTTAACATCATTCCTTCCAAAGAAATCCTAGGGCTGATCTCCTTTAGAATGGACTGGTTGGATCTCCTTGCAGTCCAAGGGACTCTCAAGAGTCTTCTCCAACACCACAGTTCAAAAGCATCAATTCTTTGGCGCTCAGCCTTCTTCAACACCTTAGCTATGCTAAATACACTAAAGCAATTTATTTTGGAGTGAAGAAAGGCTACAGGAGTTCTGTCCTCCTGAGATGTGAATATTTGGTTGCGATCATGCTCAGTTGTGTCTGACTCTTTGTGACCCTATGGACTATAAACCCCACTAGGCTCCTCTGTCCATGGGATTTCCTGGGCAAGAATACTGGAGTTGGTTGCCATTTCCTACTCTAGGGGATCTTCCTGACCCAGGGATCAAACTTGGATCTCTTACATCTCCTGCATTGGCAGGCAGATTCTTCCTTTTTTTTAATATAAATTTATTTATTTTAGTTGGCAGGCAGATTCTTTACCACTGCTCCCCCTAGGGGGGAAACTTGAAGACTGGTGGACAAACTGTATCAATACAACATCGACATTATAATCTCCTAGGAAGATCTTGGCTCATACTGGCTTTGCTTTTCACCTGACAGGTGAAAGGAGCTGTGACCACAGGCCAACAAAGAAACTAGGAATCGTTTCTCTTACTCTCAGTGAGTCGGCCCAACTTTGGAACCAACAAAGAAGCCTTCAGCCTCAAAAAGGAGAAAAGAAAGGGTGGTCGGGGGAATGGAAACAATCTATCATGGTAAAACAACTTTGTTGTCAAGAGGAAGAGAGGCAACCACAATTCAGGAGGGAAGAAGATGGATGTAGAGGTGAAAGTCATAATAGTGACTTGGCTACCAACAAGTGCTGCACTTGGTGCTGGCTTTCAATCATAGATGAGACGTGAAACCTGTCCCTCCAGAAGAATGAGAATTAGAGCCAATCTGTAGCTCCATGAGAACTGGCTAAAGAAGAACTTAAAGATCATTGGACTAGAGCAGAGGATCCAGGGCACACCAGGAGAAGTATGAACTCTGGCTGGTTCAAGGAGAAGAGAGAGAAAGAGTAAACACAACCACATTTTCCAAAGGGTATTTGTCAAACCACGATCCAGTAATGTGTTCCATGAAAAAAGTTTTCTTGGACAAGCAGATTAGCAAACACTCCACAACACTGTCTGTGCTTGGTATCCAGTGAGTAAAAATTTCTGGATAATTTCTCATTATCAGAAGACAAAATAT
Source organism: Madoqua kirkii (assembly GCA_006408675.1). NCBI lineage: Eukaryota > Metazoa > Chordata > Mammalia > Artiodactyla > Bovidae > Madoqua > Madoqua kirkii. The sequence continues at coordinate 6,122 of SJYC01097377.1, forward strand.
ATTAAAATTTATTTCTAATTCCAACAATGACTATTGATTCTCCAGCTGGACAAGAAGGATCAGCCTTGCTTAGACTCTTCCACTCATTGGCCCCAAGTTATCCTCAGTTCAGTCACTCAGTCATGTCCAGCTCTTTATGACTCCATGGCCTGAAGCACACCAGGCCTCCCTGTCCATCACCAACTCCTGGAGCTTGCTCAAACTCATTTCCATCGAATGGGTGATACCACCCAACCATCTCATCCTCTGTCATCCGTTTCTGTCTTCAATCTTTCCCAGCATCAAGGTCTCTTCCAATGAGTCAGTTCTTCACATCAGGTGGCCAAAGTATTGGAGTTTCAGCTTCAGCATCAGTCCTTCCAATGAACAGTCAGGACTGATTTCCTTTAGGATGGACTGGTTTGATCTCCTGGCAGTCCAAGTGACTCTCAAGAGTATTCTCCTACACCACAGTTCAAAAGCATCAGTTCTTTGTCAATCAGCTTTCTTTATGGTCCAATTCTCACATCCATACAGGACTACTGTAAAAACCATAGCTTTGACTAGATGGACCTTTGTCGACAAATTAATGTTTCTGCTTTTTAATATGCTATCTAGGTTGATCATAGCTTTTCTTCCAAAGAGCAAACATCTTTTAATTTCATGGCTGTAGTCACCATCTGCAGTGATTTTGGAGCCCAAGAAAAGAAAGTCTTTCACTGTTTCCATTGTTTCCCCATCTATTTGCCATGAAGTGATGGGACCAGATGCCGTGATCTTAGTTTTTTGAATGTTGAGTTTTAAACTAGCTTTTTCATTTTCCTCTCTCACTTTCATCAAAAGGCTCTTTAGTTCCCCTTTGCTTTCTATCATAAAGGTGGTGTTATCTGTATATCTGAGGTTATTGATATTTCTCCTGGCAATCTTGATTCCAGCTTGTGCTTCATCCAGTCTGGCATTTCACAATATGTACTCTGCATGAAAGTTAAATAAGCAAGGTGACAATATACAGCCTTCACGTATTCCTTTCCCAAATTGGAAGCAGTCCATTGTTTCATGTCTAGTTCTAACTGTTGCTTCTTGACCAGCATACAGATTTCTTAGGAGGCAGGTCAGGTGGTCTGATATTCCCATCTCTTGAAGAATTTTCCACAAGTCTTTATTTTACTAATACTTTCCCCCAGCATACAATGCTTACATCTTGCAGCTCTTGAGAATTTTGACCAGCTCATACAGCTCTTCTCAGGTAACTCAGTGATGAAGAACCCTCCTGCCAATGCAGGAGATGTAAGAAATACAGATTAGATCCCTGCGTCAGGAAGATCCCCTAGTGTAGGAAATGGCAACCCATTGCAGTGTTGTTGCCTGGAGAATCCCATGGGCAGAAGAGCCTGGTGGGCTACAGTCCATGGGGTCACAAAGAGTCAGACAAGACTGAGCAACAACACAACAGCAGCAGCATCCAGCTCTTCTACTAATTAATTCACAAAACATTGCTGTTAGGAGAAATTTAGAGGACCCTCGTGCTTGCTAAGTTGCTTCAGTTGCATCCCGAATCTTTGTGACCCTACAGACGATAGCCAGCCCAGGCTCCTCTGTACATGGGATTCTCCAGGCAAGAAGGTTGAAGTGGGTTGTCATTTCCTCCTCCGTAAAGGACCCTTAGCTATAAACAATTTTTGAAAATCACTCTACTGACTAATGCATTTTGAAGGAAAAGAATAAGTGTTATCTCAATAAATAGAAATAAATCTTGAGGAAACAGATTGGTCTGCTTTCATTTTGTAATGTAAGTTTTATTTTGGATAGGAAATTAAATACTAATAGCTAATTTTAAAGGTTAATAAAGGACTTCCATGGTGACCCAGTGGGTAAGACCCCATGCTTCCATTGCAGGGGCACAGGTCCCAACCCTGCTGTAAGAGGTCTAAGATCCCTGCTCTAAGATCCCTGAACTAAGATACCACATGCCACATGGCCAAAAAAAAAAAAAAGTTAATAATAGTCTCTAATATAAAATTACCTTTGGCTTGAACGGTATTCTACATTTGTGTGTGTGTATTTTTTTAACAAATAATATACAGAGTAGTGAACTAAGAGTATTAATGTGAAGCCTCATAAAATGGTTGAAATTTACAAAAAGGTGAAATTCCTTCCTGAATTATCAAAATCTGAAAATTCCTGAGAGGCAAGAGTATAGCTAGAATGGTCATTGGCTCACTGGTGTGATTTTATAATCTGAAAAGGCAATAGAAGTTTCATCCTGTTATCTCCTCAACAGTCACTAAAACCAGAGGCATCTCTCCATTTAATCCATTGCATGGATCGTTGAGTCCAGAATGTCACCGCTGTGTCCTCCTCCTCCCCTCACCTGCCAACTAGTCTGTGCTCCTCTCTTCAATTTGTCTTTCTCCAGTCAGTTTTGAGTTCCTGGAGACTAAGAACCATAGAAGAGAATGTGCCATTAACTACTGAAGGTTAAAAGTAGGTAGGCTAGGGAAATCACAGTATGGTTCTTCTATGTGAAGACACAGTGCAGCCACTGAAAATAGCATTTCCAGGGACTTCCCTGGTAGTCCAGGGGCTAAGGTTCCATGATCCCAATGCATGTGGCCCGAGTTCAATCCCTGGTTAAGAAACTAGATCCCACATGCCTCAGCTAAGACCTAGTGCAGCCAAATAAATAAATGTTTTTTAAAAAGGAAATGCCATTTCCAAAGAGGTCATATGATTGGAAAAGGTTCAAGATATTCCTTAACAAAAACCAGTGAGCCAGTGGGTATAGCAGATCCAAAGAGAAATAAGACTGCTGACAACCAGGACGGATTCATAGGCTGGTAATGACATGGCTACAGTAACGCCCCAGGCTCTTACTGCTTCCCATGTTGGTTGTCAGAACACTGTGGCATTTGTAGTTGGGTAAGTTTACATGAGTATGTTTCATATTTTATTTGTATTAACTGGTAAAGAATACGTGTTTCTTATTCTGTTGAAGGTATCCAGGCATACTCATACTTTTCTTTGTCTTTGAAGAGTCTGAAGTAAACAAACCTACAACAATAAAAATTTCTTCTATATGCCTTCTACTGAAAAGGTATATAGGGGACTCAGATGAACCTCAGTCAACAGTTTCTTGTGAGGTCCTGGCGCTAAGAGCAGACACGACAGGTAAGCAGCAGAGCTTTTCGAACATAGCCTCGATAATGCTGGGATTCTTGGTTGGGCAAGCTCCATGTTATAAGAAACCACTTTTGATGCACCTAAAATCAGGTCTTGGGAACTGAAAAGAGAAAGAAGGAAAAGGGGAGAAGAAATAGCTGTGAATGAGCACTGAACACTACTTTCCCATTTCTAGTTTCTCAGTAGAAAGCCTGAGAACATCTGGTTTTCTTTTCTGTTTTTTCTTAATTATTTTAAAAAATTTATTATTTTTTTATTAAAAAGGAAAACTTCTGAATAATAAAGCCCATGATTCCATTTTTACCACCATGCTCCTACTGACAGAAAGGCAAGAATTAAGTGATTGAATCCTTCCAAACAACTCTCTTCTTTTTTCTCCCCAAGAATGACTCAGAAAAACCGTTTGTGTGGCAAATGCTGACCATGCTTAATGAGAGTCCCTGGAATGTAAGAGTCCAGTGGATTCTAGTGCATTCTAGACTTCAAGCAAGAGAAACTGCTACCACTGTCCTCTTTCTGCTTTGTTTCAGTGTCACTCAATTTTGCCACTAGTGGGATTTGTTTTAGTGAGTGCAGGTCGCTCAGTTGTGTCCTGCTCCTTGTGACCCCATTGACTATACAGTCCATGGAATTCTCCAGGCCAGAGTACTGGAGTGGATAGCCTTTCCCTTCTCCAGGGGATCCTCCCAACTCAGGGATGGAATCCACTGGGTCTCCCACATTGCAGATGGATTCTTTACCAGCTGAGCCACCAGGGAAGCCACCAGCGAATTTGTTTTAGTTGTTTACAAAATCTCTCTGTCCTTGAAGTAGAGATTTTGCTACTGAGATATACACTATAGTTATTTATGGTGGATACTTGGTATCTTTTAACTGAGAATGGCTTGGTCATTTTCAGGGATATAGACTGTTTACAATTAATTGAATGTAACTTTTTGGAACTTAGATACACATCAGTTCAGTTCAGTCGCTCAGTCGTGTCCGACTCTGCGACCCCATGAATCAGTACACCAGGCCTTCCTGTCCATCACCATCTCCCGGAGTTCACTCAGACTCACGTTTATCAAGTCCGTGATGCCATCCAGCCATCTCATCCTCTGTCGTCCCCTTCTCCTCCTGTTCCCAATCCTTCCCAGCATCAGAGTCTTTTCCAATGAGTCAACTCTTTGCATGAGGTGGCCAAAGTACTGGAGTTTCAGCTTTAGCATCATTCCTTCCAAAGAAATCCCAGGACACATAGAGAAAGAATTTCCTGTCAGTTCCTTCCCTTCTTCCATACTTTCTCTCTTTTTTTGTTTTCCTTTCCAAGACATTCCTTTTGGCTCAAAGGTCACTATTAACAGAGAGATATGGCACTTGGGGCTTTCCTGATGGCTCAGCAGGTAAAGAAATCCATTGGGAAGCTAACACCAGAGCCGCAGGAGACACGGGTTTGATCCCTGGATTGGGAAGATCTCCTGGAGGCAGGAATGGCAGCTCACTCCAGTATTCTTGTCTGAGAAATCCCATGGACAGAGTGGCCTGGCAGGCTACAATCCATGGGGTCACCAAGAATCTGATATGACTGAAGTGACTGAACATGCATGCATAGACACTAGGTAGTGGATTTCATGTCTGTGTTCTCTCTCCAGTGCTGCCTCAGACACCTTCTGGCAGTGGCTGCAGTACTTACAAAACAAGGCTCTCTAGGCAAAGACACATTCAGTTAGTTGTGAAATTCTTCTTAAGAGGGGGAAATAAGAAAAGACGATTTTTGAGAAAGAGTGAGAATTTTGCCTGGTGCCATTTTGTTTACACACCACTTTTATTCTCAATTAGTCTCCATTTTAATGGTGTTTGCTCACTTTTATTTGCTTCTAAAGGGCAATTGATCCTTTTATTGATATGAATGCTAAGCTGATTTTCAAATCTTTTGATTGAGTCTCAGTTCAGTTCAGTTCAGTCGCTCAGTCGTGTCTGACTCTTTGCGACCCCATGAATCACAGCACACTAGGCCTCCCTGTCTATCACCAACTCCCGGAGTTCACTCAAACTCATGTCCATCGAGTCGGTGATGCCATCCAGCCATCTCATCCTCTGTCATCCCCTTCTGTTGTCTGTAGATTTAATCTATAGCCTCTCAATTAGATGAAACTGTGCCTGAGCACACACACATCCCTGAACAAAGCATGACAAATTCAGTTTCTTTCTTTGAAATCCTCCTCTTTTATCATCATCAATGCATAAATTATAGCCTCTTACTGTACCTACTCAGATGCCAGTTATATTACATAAATGCTTAAATGGTTACACAGCCTTCATGACATGTTAATTCTGTGATAGAGTTCATCTTTTCAGCTCTTAGCCATGGTGAAAGGAAAACATAATCCAAAGAATGTCTGATGTGTTAATCATTCATAAATCTGAAAAATATGTGTTTGATCAAGGCCATGTCTTTTCCCTTTGAGTAATTCTTTTTTTTTTTTTTAACATCAGCAAGTTCTTCTGCAATTCACAATTGTCTTTCTGAAAGCTCTAAACAACCAGTGTTGATTTCAAAACAGGCACTGGCCAATACTTTCTTATTTATAGTAAATCCCAAGTTGGCATTTGCGTGGATAATCAATCTTTGTTTGTTGCTTAAACCATTCAGAGTTCTTCTGATATTTATGATTTTGTTGAGTAGAAGATGCTGCATGCAAATAAGTACAGTTCAGTTACAAAAAGCAGCTGTCAGAACACATTTATATTCCAGCAACAGAGAAGAAATAATCTCACAGTGGCTTCAATTCAAATTGGTCTGATATTCCAGTCATAAATTCCCTGCCCAGATGGAATCATTTTCTTTATCATAAATATTTTAAAACACTTGATCTGCATTAAAATTGTACAGGACTGAAACTTATTTTAGATATTTTAAATCAAGCCCCAAAGAAAAAAACATTTTGCTTTTTTTAGACTCCATTTAAAAAATATTTTCGTATTTTATATGGCTTTCTCCTATCATACAAATTATTTAACCAAAGAGAAAAATGCATCAAATGCTATTCATATCTGATTTGGAGCACTCAAGGAAAGCATACCTTCCTAGACTGTATTAATTGTGTCTCTATCATATGTTTTAATGATACCAGTCATTCTTTTAATATAGAAATAAATTCTGAAAATAGCTATTACTCTTTTCCTCCACTTGTAGACTCATGTGTGGAAGAAGAAGAGGGAGTAATGATCCCAGAATGTAAGCACTGAGAAACTGAGGTCCATAATCACAGGTCCATAATCTCCAGGTAAGCACAGCAGTTAGCAGCAGGGCTGGGGCAGTAACACCCAACACCTGTCACAGGGAAGTGTGTACCTCTCATTACTTTTTGCAATTTTAAGCAACCAGTCCTGGTATGATTATTTGTGTGATTGTGTATGCGTGTGTGTGTGTGACAATTCCTCATTCCTCCACCCGAGCATCATGAGACAGTAGAGGACATGCAAGTTCATATAAATGACTTTATACTCTTCAGGTCCCCTAGAATATGAATCAAGACTTAGGCATTTTGAATGATTTCCCTAGCATTCCAGTAGTTAGGACTCTGAGCTTCCAATGCAGGGGTCGCAAGTCCATTCATGATTAGAGAACTGAGATCCCACATGCCACACAGCCAAAGAAAAAAAAGAAAGTGTTTTGAGATATTCTGCTTCTAATCCAGCCATCCCTGGAGTAGATCTGTTTCTCATCCAGACTTCCTGGAGATTAGTGACCCTCATGAATCACCACAGTTCCATCTTTCTTCTGAATCGTACTCTGAAATGCTCTAGGTCTAGAGAGCCCAGAGGCGAAACACACTCCCTAAGGGTGAGGTTTGTATCTTTGGAATCCTCTCTTGACCTTGACGCTCAAGCAAAGGAACATGTAGATCGGGATGTTATATTCCACTTTGGAAAAAACTGAAGGCAACAGGAGAAAGGGTGGCAGAGGATGAGATGGTTAGAGAGCATCAGCAACTCAATGGATATGAATTTGAGCAAACTCTGGGAGCTAGTATGTGCTTTCTTGGTGGCTCAGCTGGTAAATAATCTGTCTGCAATACAGGAGACCTGGTTTCAATCCCTGGGTCGGGAAGATCCCCCTGGAGAAGGGAATGATTACCCACTCCATATTCTTGCCTGGAGAATTCCAAGGACAGAGGAACTAGAGGGCTACAGTCCATGAGGTTGTGAAGAGTCTGACAGGACATCCACTTGGACATTCAGATGTCTGAATTGAGAAGGGCTGATGGGATCACCATAGCCATGTTGGTCAGATAGTGACTTTCTTGAACCTGGGTGTTGCTAACTTCCCAGCCATGATGATGCTCCTTTTAATGAAACATGACAAAAACTTATCCCTGAAGAATAACCCAAATCCAAATAGTAGAGTTCAAACTCTGAATTCAGTCTTGAAACATAAGCTCCAGAATAAGACCCATGCTAAATACTACACAGAAGAAGTAAATCAGACATAGACTAAAACATTGAGAAATAGATAGGAGTTTTCCAAACAACTCTTCCTTACCATGGATTAAAAATAAATTGATATTTCACTTGCTGATTCTGTCTACAACCAGCCCACCTCTCAGATTACAGAATATTCATTGGCAAAATTGATGACTGGAAAATGCATCTGGTGTTGGAAAGTGATACCAGATTCCTTGAAGATCTGAGTCAAAGTTCTGTGTTTTTCAGATTGTAAACTATTAGAGAGGACAATCTCTATCAGATAAACCTACTTAGTGTAGGACCATGACCAGCTGACATTTATATATACTTAAGGACTTTTCGACGTTGGAGACAGAGGGGCAGATTTCTGGATCTTAGTCTTTGCTCTGATTTGGCTGGATGTGTCATTGGCCAACTTACTTTACCTCTCAGTGATCTGATATCCTTATCTGGAAAAACAAAAATCTGTCACATTTTCATTTGTCCAATAACTGTCTCAGAGCACTGATTACCTATCTAGCTGTTTACATACTGCATAGTTGTATGAGGAAGAAAGGAGGTGATTTGCAGAAAAACCTTTTAAAAGCAAGTCAATGCACAAAGGAAATATGTTATCAAAATTATCTATCCTCTACAAAAATGATCCCCAGAGGAAAAAAGGCTTAAATATTGGTCATATAGAAACCAAAAGTGCATTCCTCAAACAATGGACTTATAGATAAACACAGATGTTACAGAAACCTGGATTAATGTTTGGTCTTCACTGTTTAGACCAATATTTGCGCTGATTCTCCAAACATGTAGTAATATGTGCTATCATATTTCAATAGTCAATTGTATCTCAGGTAAAGACTATATTGAGACAAAGAAAAGTTAGCTGGTTGCCTGGAGTCCCACCCCTAGAAAGTAGCAGAACTGGGATTTAGACCCCCAAAGATCAGACTATAAAACCACAATCTTATCCTCTATACTCTATGACACTGAGCTGAAAAGAGACAGCTATAATGGAATTACTATAATTTCAAGGGTCAATAGAGGGCCCCTTGTCAAAAGACTTTGTTATTGAGAGGTCAACAGTTGACAAAAAGAGGTCTTCCTATTTCATCCCTATTCCCTTTGTTTATCTGGAGAAAATAGGGGAGCACTGAAATCCGTTTTGCTCAGAAACTGCGTATTATCTATGTAAGTATTGTCAAGGAGAACTCTAAACTTTCTACCACCTTTTCCAAGAATAAAGATTTTCAAGGACAAATATTACTGCAAATTGTAATTTGACAGTGAATGTCTTAAAATTCTGCAAAGTCACAATTGAAAAGAAGCCAAATTTATGAAAAAAAAATGTCCACTTCAAAAGCTTAATGAAGGCATTTGTCAACAATTTCACACATCATTTGCCCACAACCTCTGAATAAAAGGTTTCCCAGTTTACCTTTTTCCCATGTGAACTTCAGATCATAAGCATTTAGTGATTCATCAATCATCATCTTTCCCAGAAACTGAGATGCAAGCAGAATACAATGTAAGAGATTTGTTAAAACATATTTTATGTGATACACTTATTGCTTATGTTTATTTTTTTACCCAGTGTTAGAGAAACATATGGAGAGTGACATGTATTTAAAATCACAGTCTGGTTTAAGACTTGGGGTGAATTTGCTATGGCTTGGATGATAAAGAATTTGCTATATAAAAGATTAAAACAACTTAATGCACCTTAGAATGTCCTTAATGCACCTTAGAACGTCTTAGAATTCTAAAAATTCTGTAGAGAAGTGGAGAGAGAAGAGGAGAAAAACAGCTATAGATAAGTGAGTATGACTTAGAACAAGCAATGCCTCCCCGAGGCACTGATACTTTAAATAATTAATAAGAAACTCTTTGCAAAATGCCATACTTGTCAAATAACTAACTGAAAACCATTACTGTTGATTGTCAGCATGCTTTTGTAACCAAAATGCCAGAGGGATAAGTTGATGGAAAGTAATTAATAAGACCAAGAATAGGTTTACTGCATGTAACTGATACTATTTGTAAATCTGGGACTCATAATGTGTTGTACTGATTGAGGGAGGAGTTGCAGATGTTTCTGCTATTTTAGTAAAGGGAAGAAGCGTAAAACAAATCAGCCAACAGAAAAGGGGTACAGATAATTTAGAACTGCAATACCTACCATAAAACTCTTTTATATTATATTTTTAATGTAGGGTAAAATTTCCCTGGGCTTCCCTGGTCGCTCAGAGATAAAGAATCCGCCTGCCAATACAGGAGACATGGGTTCAATTCCTGGATCAGGAAGATACCCTGGAGAAGGAAATGTCTACCCACTCTGATATTCTTGCCTGGAAAATTCCATGGACAGAGAAGCCTGGCAGGCTACAGTCCATGGGGTTGCAGGGTCAGACATGACTAAACAACAACAATAACATCAACACTTCTCTATTGCACACTTGGGCAGCCCACATATAGAACTCAAGTGTGACATCAATGAGGTCAAATAAATATATTTTTTAAGAAATGAGGTGTAATGTACAGTTGACCCAGATATCTAGATATTTTGGCATGAATAATTATAACTGGAAAAAATGGAACAACTGGTGGAGGGTTTAGGAAAATGTTGGAATAAATTATCCAGATTTTTGCCCATCAGTATACTTTTTTCAGCATAAAAAAGAACTCCATTTGCTAAACTACTTGGGCCATGATGATTCATAGTACTGCTGGTGGAATTTGGCATATTTGTGTGTGTGTGTCTCTGCACACATATTTATGTTTATTCTTGCAAGTACTCTGTCAGAATGAAATGTTTGGGTTGCACTTAGTACCCATCTGATTTTAATTAATGTCACCAGCTATTTACTGAAGTCATCAAAGTTTTTAATTTAGAGATAATTCGGCAAAGGGCAATTTGCTGCTATTTACATTTAGATAGATGTGAAAAAATGCACTGATGTTTTCACAGACAGACCCCAGGACACTTCTCATGTTCAAGCTCTGGAAAATCTACTCCCTTGAAATGTGGAAGGATCCTATTACTTGCTTTCAACCAATTGAATATAGCAAAAGTGGTGAGAGGTCACTCTATGATTATATTATCTCATACACACACACACACACACACACACACACACACACACACACACACACTTGACATTGCTCTGGCATATCTGCACGTGGAAGCTTCTATCACACTTATAAAAGTCTTCTTCTTTCCACTGGTTTAGTTTTAAGCAGACCAACCATTGGGTAACAACGAGATACACAAAATAACCTTTGAAAAGAACAGTGAAATAGGAAGACTCACAGTTCTCAATTTCAAAGCTTACCTTACAAGGAAAATGAAAATGATGTGGTACATATATTGATACAAGGATATACATGTAGATTAGTAGAGCTGAGATTTCAGAAGTGAGCCCACCTATCTATAGTCAACTGATTTTCAGGAAGAATGCCAAGATCACGGGAGTGGGAGAGAGATCAGTTCAGTTCAGTTCATTTCAGTCGCTCAGTCGTGTCTGACTCTTTGCAACCCCATGAATCGCAGCACGCCAGGCCTCCCTGTCTATCACCATCTCCCAGAGTTCACTCAGACTCACGTTCATCGAGTCTGTGATGCCACCCAGCCATCTCATCCTCGGTTGTCCCCTTATCCTCCTGCCCCCAATCCTTCCCAGGATCACAGTCTTTACCAATGAGTCAACTCTGCATGAGGTGGCCAAAGTACTGGAGTTTCAGCTTTAGAATCATTCCTTCCTAAGAAATCCCAGGGCTGATCTCCTTCAGAATGGACTGGTTAGAACTCCTTGCAGTCCAAGGGACTCTCAAGAGTCTTCTCCAACACCACAGTGCAAAAGCATCAATTCTTCGGCATTCAGCTTTCTTCACAGTCCAACTCTCACATCCATACACGACCACAGGAAAAACCATAGCCTTGACTAGACAGACCTTAGTCGGCAAAGTGATGTCTCTGCTTTTGAATATGCTATCTAGGTTGGTCATAACTTTTCTTCCAAGGAGTAAGCGTCTTCTAATTTCATGGCTGCAGTCACCATCTGCAGTGATTTTGGAGCCTCAAAAATAAAGTCTGACACTGTTTCCCCATCTATTTCCCATGAAGTGATGGGACCAGATGCCATGATCTTCATTTTCTGAATGTTGAGCTTTAAGCCCACTTTTCGCTTTCCTCTTTCATTTTTATCAAGAGCCTTTTTAGTTCCTCTTTACTTTCTGCCATAAGGGTGGTGTCATCTGCATTCTGTGATATTTCTCCCGGCAATCTGATTCCAGCTTGTGTTTCTTCCGGCCCAGCATTTCTCATGATGTACTCTGCATATAAGTTAAATAAGTGGGGTGACAATATACAGCCTTGATGGACTCCTTGTCCTATTTGGAACCTGTTTTTCCATGTCCAGTTCTAACTGTTGCTTCTTGACCTGCATACAGATTTCTCAAGAGGCAGGTCAGGTGGTCTGGTATTCCCCTCTCTTTCAGAATTTTCCACAGTTTGTTGTGATCCACACAAAGGCTTTGGCATAGTCAATAAAGCAGAAATATATGGTTTTCTGGAACTCTCTTGCTTTTACCATGATCCAGCAGATGTTGGCAATTTGATCTTTGGTTCCTCTGCCTTTTCTAAAACCAGCTTGAACATCATTCACGTATGACTTAAATCAAAGCCCTTATGATTATACAGTGGAAGTGAGAAATAGATTTAAGGGCCTAGATCTGACAGATAGAGTGCCTGATGAACTATGGAATGAGGTTCATGACATTGTACAGGAGACAGGGATCAAGACCATCCCCATGGAAAAGAAATGCAAAAAAGCAAAATGACTGTCCGAGGAGGCCTTACAAATAGCTGTGAAAAGAAGAGAGGCGAAAAGCAAAAGAGAAAAGGAAAGATATAGGCATCTGAATGCAGAGTTCCAAAGAATAGCAAGAAGAGATAAGAAAGACTTCTTCAATGATCATGCAAAGAAATAGAGGAAAAGAACAGAATGGGAAAGACTAGAGATCTCTTCAAGAAAATTGGAGATACCAAGGGAACATTTCATGCAAAGATGGGCTCAATAAAGGCCAGAAATGGTCTAGACCTAACAGAAGCAGAAGATATTAAGAAGAGGTGGCAAGAATACACAGAAGAACTGTACAAAAAAGATCTTCACGACCCAGATAATCATGATGATGTGATCACTCATCTAGAGCCAGACATCTTGGAATGTGAAGTCAAGTGGACCTTAGAAAGCATCACTATGAACAAAGCTAGTGGAGGTGATGGAATACCAGTAGAGTTGTTTCAAATCCTGAAAGATGATGTTGTGAAAGTGCTGCACTCAATATGCCAGCAAATTTGGAAAACTCAGCAGTGGCCACAGGACTGGAAAAGGTCAGTTTTCATTCCAATTCCAAAGAAAGGGTAAGAGTATTCTTTTCAACAAATGGCACTGTATCAACTGAATAGTCACATGCAGAAGACTAAAGCTGTAACCCTGTCTCATACCATAATAAACAATTAACTCAAAATATATCAAAGACTAGTTCTTAAGGAACCTCTATCCTGTTCTCCCTAGGGCTGTGTGAGTTTTTCTTCCCACCACCAGTGAAAGGTTGTTGTTCGGTTGCTAAGCCCTGTCCAACACTCTGCCACCCCACAAACTGTGGCACACTAGGCTTACCTGTCCTTTACTATCTCCTCGAGTTTTCCCGAACTCAGGTCCATTGAGTTGATGATGCCATCCAACCATTTCATCCTCTGTCCACCCCCTTCTCCTCTTGCCCTCAATCTTTCCCAGCATCAGGGTCTTTTCCAGTGAGTCAGCTCATCACATCAGATGGCCAAAGGACTGGAACTTCAGCTTCAGCATCAGTCCTTCCAAAGAATATTCAGGATTGACTAGTCTGATCTCCTTGACAAGTCCAAGGGACCCTCAAGAGTCCTCCAGCACAGCAATTCAAATGCATTAATTCTTTGGTGCTCAGCTTTCCTGTAGTCCTACTTTCACATCTGTACATGACTACTGAAAAAACCATAGTTTTGACTATGTGGACCTTTCTCGGCAAAGTGATGTCTCTGCTTTTTAATACACTGTCTAGGTTGGTCATAACTTTTCTTCCAAGTAGCAAGCATCTTTTAATTTCATGCCTGCAGCCACCATCTGCAATGATTTTGAAGCCCATTAAAATAAAATCTGTCACTGTTTCCACTTTTCTCCCAGCTATTTGCCATGAAGTGATGGGACCAGATGCCATAATCTTAGTTTTTTTTAATATTGCATTTTAAACCAGCTTTTTCACTCTGCTCTTTCACTCTCATCAAGAGACTCTTTAGTTCCCGTTCACTTCTGCCATTAAAGTGGTATCATCTGTAAAACAGTGCAAGAGGATTCTCTTTTCTCCACATCCTTCCAGCATGGTTTATCAATAGTTTAGTGATGGCCATTTTGACTGGTGTGAGGTGAGACTTCATTGTAGTTTTGAAATGTATTGCTCTAATAATGAGTGATGTTGAGCATCTTTTCATGTGTTTATTGGGCCATCTATTTGTCTTATTTGGAGAAAGGTCTGTTTCAATCTTCTGCTTGTTTTTTGAATGAGTTTTTTGATTTTCTGATATTTAGCTGCATGAGCTGCCCGTATATTTTAGAGATTAATCCCCTCTCAGTTGCTTCATTTACAATTATTTTCTCCCATTCAGAGGGGTGTCTTTTCATCTTGTTTATAGTTTCCTTTGCTGTGCAAAAGCTTTTAAGTTTAATTAGGTCCCATTTGTTTATTTTTGTTTTCATTTCCATTAGTCTGGGAGGTGTGTCAAAGAGGAACTTGTTTTTGATTTATGTCAGAGTGTTCTGCCTATGTTTTCCTCTAAGAGTTTTATAGTTTCTGCCTTACACTTAAGTTTTAATCCATTTTGAGTTTATTTTTGTGTATGTTTTAAGAAGTGTTCTAATTTCATTATTTTATATGTAACTGTCCAGTTTGCCCAGCACCACTTATTGAAGAGGTTGTCTTTTCTCCATTGTATATTCTTGCCTCACTTGTCAAAGATAAGGTACCCATAGATGTGTGGGTTTGCCTCTGGAATTTCTATCTTGTTCCATTGGTTTATATTTCTGTTTTTGTGCCAGTACCATACTGTCTTGATAACTGTCACATTATAGTATAATCTCAACTCAAGATGGTTGATTCCTCCAGCTCCATTCTTCTTTCTCAAGAGTGCTTTGGCTATTTGGGGTCTTTTGTGTTTCCATACATATTGTGAAATTTTTTGTTCTAGTTTTGTGAAAAACACAAAACTAGATAGGGAGTTTGATAAGGATTACATTACTCTGTATATTTCTGTAGGTAGTATACTCATTTTCACAGTATTGATTCTTCAATCCAAGAACATGGTATATCTCTCCATCTGTTTGTGTCATCTTTGACCTCTTTCATCAGTGTCTTATAGTTTTACTCTTATATTTAAAATCAGCAATAAAGAATAATCAATAATAAACACCAGTGATTGAACCCAGGTTTCCTGCATTGCAGGCAGATTCTTTACCATCTGAGCTAACAGGGAAGCCTAATAAAGAATGAGGCCTAGAAACCCTAGATCTCATATTTGTTGTTGTTCAGTCACTAAGTCATGTCCAACTCTTTGCAATCCCATGCATTGCAGCACACCAGGCCTCCCTGTCTTTCACTGTCCTACCTTGTCCAGGCCTTACACTGGACCCCAATCAAAGCACACTCCATGCCCCGCTCACCCTCTCTATCTCTCTCCCTCTCTTCCCTCACTTCCGATAACTTCAATGCATAGCCCAGATGTGTCATGTAATTTCCAGAACCTGAGAGTAGTAAACCTTTTTGTTAAAGTTTCCTAGTGGATATTGTTAAGGGCATCTTGGAATCATAAGACTCTTTAGAGGCTGGTCCAGCCACAACTTTAGTTACTGAAAATATCAGACCAGTATACAACAGTGGCTATTTACAATCAAGAATCTCCTCTCCTCTGCCCTCTAATATTCATATACATTCAATACGATGTCTTGACCAAAACATCGTTTGTTCCCAAGATATACGTGGGCTGCTTTGGCATATACTATCTTTTCCCCAGACTTTCAAGGAAAAAAGCTTGTAAACCTAATAAATGAAATAAAGGAAGTAGCATGGTAATGTAATTAAGGAGTCTTTCTACTCTAATAAAATGATTTCAAAAGAATATTGTTATTATACTAAAAGATCCAGATGAAGAGGAAAATTTGGAAGATTTTTTACTCCTATTCTTATCTTCACCCTTTGTATGAAATCTATTCATTGGTGAGATAACACAGAACTGGTAATCTGTAAATAAGGTTCTATATGAATGTCACACAGTCATGTCCAACTCTTTGCGACCCCATGGACTATATGGTCCATGGAATTCTCCAGTCCAGAATACTGGAGTGGGGAGCCTTTTCATCTCCAGGGGAATCTTCCCAACCCAGGGACTGAACCCAGGTTTCAATCCCACATTGCAGGTGGACTTTTTACCAGCTGAGCCACAAGGGAAGCCCCTTAAAAATATAGTTCTATGACAGTCTACAATTCTCTTAGCTACTTGATATTGTATGGCTAAGCATTATTCTAACATCTTAAGATAAAATTCAGTGATTAAATACATGGCAAGAATACAAACAAGAACTGTACAAAAAAGATCTTCATGACCCAGACAATCACAATGGTGTGATCACTCATCTAGAGCCAGACATCTTGGAATGTGAAGTCAAGTGGGCCTTAGAAAGCTTCACTACGAACAAAGCTAGTGGAGGTGATGGAATTCCAGTTGAGCTGTTTCAAATCCTGATAAATGTTGCTGTGAAAGTGCTGCACTCAATATGCCAGCAAATTTGGAAAACTCAGCAGTGGCCACAAGACTGGAAAAGGTCAGTTTTCATTCCAATTCCAAAAAAAGGCAGTGCCAAAGAATGCTTTAACTGCTGCACAATTGCACTCATCTCACATGCTAGTAAAGTAATGCTCAAAATTCTCCAAGCCAGGCTTTAGCAATACATGAACCGTGAACTCCCTGATGTTCAAGCTGGTTTTCGAAAAGGCAGAGGAACCAGAGATCAAATTGGCACCATCCACTGGATCATGGAAAAAGCAAGAGAGTTCCAGAAAACATCTATTTCTGCTTTATTGACTATGCCAAAGCCTTTGACTGTGTAGATCACAAGAAACTGTGGTGAATTCTGAAAGAGATGGGCATACCAGACAACTTGACCTGCCTCTTGAGAAACCTATATGCAGGTCAAGAAGCAACAGTTAGAACTGGACATGGAACAACAGTCTGGTTCCAAATAGGAAAAGGAGTCCGTCAAGGCTGTATATTGTCACACTGCTTATTTAACTTCTATGCAGAGGCCATCATGAGAAACACTGGACTGGAAGAAACACAAGCTAGAATCCAGATTGCCGAGAGAAATATCAATAATCTCAGATATGCAGATGACACCACCCTTATGGCAGAAAGTGAAGAGGAACTAAAAAGCCTCTTGATGAAAGTGAACGAGGAAAGCGAAAAAGTTGGCTTAAAGCTCAACATTCAGAAAATGAAGATCATGACATCTGGTCCCATCACTTCATGGGAAATAGATGGGGAAACAGTGGAAACAGTGTCAGACTTTATTTTTTTGGGCTCCAAAATCACTACAGATGGTGACTGCAGCCATGAAATTAGAAGACGCTTACTCCTTGGAAGAAAAGTTATGACCAACCTAGATAGTATATTCAAAAGCAGAGACATCACTTTGCCTACTAAGGTCTGTCTAGTCAAGGCTATGGTTTTTCCTGTGGTCATGTATGGATGTGAGAGTTGGATTGTGAAGAAGGCTGAGTGCCGAAGAATTGATGCTTTTGCACTGTGGTGTTGGAGAAGACGCTTGAGAGTCCCTTGGACTGAAAGGAGATCCAATCAGTCCATTTTGAAGGAGATCAGCCCTGGGATTTCTTTGAAAGGAATGATGCTAAAGCTGAAACTCCAGTACTTTGGCCACCTCATGCAAAGAGTTGACTCATTGGAAAAGACTCTGATGCTGGGAAGGACTGGGGGCAGGAGGAGAAGGCGATGACCGAGGATGAGATGGCTGTATGGCATCACGGACTCGATGAACGTGAGTCTGAGTGAACTCTGGGAGATGGTGATGGACAGAGAGGCCTGGCATGCTGCGATTCATGAGGTCACAAACAGTCGGACACAACTGAGCGACTGAACTGAGCTGAAGCATTATTCTAACATCTTAAGATAAAAAGTCAGTGATTAAAAGATAAAGAGTCAGCCTTTTTTTTTTTTTTTTTTCAAGAACAGTCCACCATATGCTTGGGTGGTTCAAATAGTACCACCACATATTATAAATAAGTTCAATGCCATAGTCTGCCTTTCCAGCAGATATAAAGAGGCTCAGGAATAATTGCCCTTGTGGGGAAAACAAGAGAATATGGGAAATCCAGGTTACTTTGAAGGTACTTTTTGTTTTGTTGTTGTTTTGAGCATTTACATTATGTTTTTGACACATCTTTATTGACTGAACACAAATGGTGTCAGGCTCAAATTTTGTACGTATTCCTAAATCTTTCTGTGACTAAATTACAGCCCCTTCCAAAGTTAAACATTTTTGCCTTTCTCTAAAGCTCTTAGGTTTTTTTTCCTTCTCATTATTCTGGATTTTCAAATTCTGCTATTGTGTCTAGGAGTGGATGTTATTTCATTCAGACTGCTAGACATTCAAATGGTTCTTCCTATCTGAAAACTCATGGAAAATCTATTAATTTCAGTAATGGCCCCTCTTTTGCATTTATTCTTTTTTTTACTAGAAACTCTATTAGACATAATGGAATTTCTGGATCTGTTTTCCAGTTTTCTTAACTTTTGTCTTTTATTTCTTTGATTTCTGTGCTATTTAACACTATATTCTGTGAACATTCACAACTGGAATGTCACTGAATTCAGTTTTTATTAACTAATCTGTATTTTTAGTACCTCCAGCTTCTTATATTTTTCTTAATATTTCTATAACCATTATTTTTCATTTCCAAGATCTCTAATAGATTATTTACACAGTGGCCTTCTCCTGAATTATCCTGTCTTTCTCAGTTAATAATGACACTTTATTTTTTTTAAGTTCATTGAAAAAGTGGTTCCTGATCATAGTAAGAGTGAAAAAACACAGCTTCAATGAGCAAATAATGAAAATTAAGTCTCCCTCTTATTTAGGACCAACAGAGGCCTGGATCAACAGTTTTTGTTTGTGTGTGGGGGGGGGCATAGAATTCCAGATATTTTGTGTGTACGTGTGCATGCTAAGTCACTTCTCTGTGACCTCTTGGACTATAGCCCTCCAGGCTCCTCTTTTCATGGGATTCTCTATGCAAAAATACTAGAATGGGTTGCCATGACTTAATCCAGGGCATGGTGAGGGATCTCCAAGGGTTCTTCTAGACCCAGGGAACAAACTTGAGTCTCTTACGTCTCCTGCATTGGCAGACAAGTTCTTTACACTAGTTCAGTTCAGTCACTCAGTCGTGTCCAACTCTGCGACTCCATGAATCACAGCATACCAGGCCTCCCTGTCCATCATCAACTCCTGGAGTTCACTCAGACTCAGGTTCATCGAGTCCATGATGCCATACAGCCATCTCATCCTCGGTCGTCGCCTTCTCCTCCTGCCCCCAATCCCTCCTAGCATCAGAGTCTTTTCCAATGAGTAAACTCTTTGCATGAGGTGGCCAAAGTGCTGGAGTTTCAGCTTTAGCATCATTCCTTTCAAAGAAATCCCAGGGCTGATCTCCTTCAAAATGGACTGTTTGGATCTCCTTTCAGTCCAAGGGACTCTCAAGCGTCTTCTCCAACATCACACTTTAAAAGCATCAATTCTTCGGCGCTCAGCCTTCTTCACAGTCCAACTCTCACATCCATACATGACTACTGGAAAAACCATAGCCTTGACTAGACGGACCTTAGTCGGCATAGTAGTGTCTCTGATTTTGAATATACTTTCTAGGTTGGTCATAACTTTTCTTCCAAGGAGTAAGCATCTTTTATTTTCATGGCTGCAGTCACCATCTGCAGTGATTTTGGAGCCCCCCAAAATAAAGTCTGACACTGTTTCCCCATCTATTTCCCATGAAGTAATGGGACCAAATGCCATGATCTTAATATAAATAAATACATTTATGTTAAAAAAAATAAAATAAAAGTTAAAAAAATAGAAAATATGCAGAAAAGAGGGCTTCCCAGTTGTTGCTAGTAGTAAAGAACCTTCCAGCCAATGCAGGAGACGTAAGAGATGCTGGCTTGATCCCTGGGTCAGGAAGATTCCCTGGAGAAGGGCATGGCAACCCACTATAGTATTCTTGTCTGGAAAATCCCATGGACAGAGGAGCCTGGTGGGCTGCAGTTCACAGGGTCACACAGAGTTGGACATGATTGAAGTGACTTAGCAAACACACCCGAATGCAGGCAGGAACATTATGGTTTTAACTTGCCTAGTTGAGATTAATTTAAAACAAAAAGTAGACGGCATACTATTTTCATGTTCACACAAAACATTCACAAAGATGAACTATGTTCTGGGCCATTAATAAAAATGCCTCACCGTATTTAAGATGTAATCACAGTAAACAATGCTTTTTGACCATAATGAAATTGAACTAGAAATCGATAGGAAATGGATATCTGGAAAATGTCAAATTGTTTGGAAATTAAAGCACATGTATTTGAATAATTCATGGATCAATAAAGAAATGAAATGAGTGATTAGAAAACATTATGAATTGAAGGAAAATAAAAACATAACTCCTCAAAATTTATAATTACTTTGGGAAAATACACAAAATTAAAAACAAAGAAGTTCTCAGGCCAGTGCTCTTAGGACTGCCACTTTAAAGAGACCAGAAAAAGACGAGTAATTAAGCTCAAAGTAATGACAAGGAAATAATGCAGATATGGACAGAAATCAATGAAATTGAAAGCAGAATATGACAGAAGAAATCAATGGGATCTAATGCTGGTCCTATGACAAACATCAATAAAATTCTTAAAATTCTAGCCAGATTAACAAAGAAAGGGCCAAATTAATAGAATCAGAAATAAAAGAAGGACATCACCAAGATCCTACAAACATTGCAAGACTAATAAGAGAATACTACCAGCAAGTCTATAAACCAATAAGTATGACAATTTGAACAAAATTAACACATTCTTTAAAAGACACAAACTACTAAAGCTCACCCAAGAAGAAATAATCTGAAGAGTCTCATTGCAGTAAAACCTTCCCACAGAGAAAACCTCTAGGAACAGATGGCTCCACTAGTGAATTCTAAAAAGCATTTAAGGAACAAAAATGATTCTGCATAAATTCTTCCAGAAAATAGAAGAGAAAATTATACTTTCCAACTCATTTTATGAAGCAAGCTTTACACTAGCATCAGAACGAGAAAAAGAGTTATGAAAACCATAGACAAATATTCAGATGAGCATAAATCCAAAAATCCTTAGCAAAGCATAAAAAAGCTTAATCAAGGAGTATAAACATATTTGTGTAAATATAAGCTTTGACTAAAGCTATGACTTTATCCCCCAAACACAAGATTAGTTTAACATTGAAAACTTCTCTTAATAGATGCAGAAAAATTATCTGGTAAAAATCAGCATCCATTCATGATAAAAAAAAAATTTAAGTAACCTAAGAATAAACTGATCTTTATGGTAAAGGACAGCTTTCAATAGCTAACATTCATATAGTTATGAAAGACTGCATGTTTTCCTCTTAAAACTGAGAACAAAGCAATTGTTTACCCCTTCTGTTCAACTTCATAGCAGAGATTCTGTTCAGTGAAGTGAGGCAAGAAAAATAAATAAAAGACACTAGTATTGAAAAACTGAAATAAGACTGTCTTTCTTCACGATCTAGGTAGAAAGTTCTATGAAATCTACAATAGCAACCTAGAGCTAATAAATAATTTAGGAAAGTCATAGCACCCAGAGTCAATATACAAAAATCAATTGGATTTCTATACACTAGGAAACAAGCAAGCTTCTCTGGTGGCTCAGATGGAAAAGAATCTGCCTGCAATGCGGGACACCTGGATTCAATCCTTGGATTGGGAAGATCCCCTGGAGAAGGAAATGGAATCTACTTCAGTATTTTTGCCTGGAGAATTTCATAGACAGAGAAGCCTGGTAGGCTAAAGTCCACAGGGTCACAAAGAGTTGGACACGACTGGGCGACAAACAATTTCACTTTAAAAGGAAACAAACAACTAGTAATGAAAACTTTTTTCAATGTCATTATCAAGAGAATTAGAAATATGAAATATTCAGGTATAAGTTTAACAAAATTTTTGAAATACCATATGCTGAAAACAACAAAGCATTTCGAAGGGAACTTAAATAAGACTAAAACAAATGGACAGATATATCATGTTCCTGGCCAAAAGACTGTGTCATTAAGATTTCAATTTCCCCCAAATTGAACTACATTTTCAATATAATCCCAGATAAAATCCCCAGAGATGCTTTTGTTGACATTTGGAATACTATTTTGTAGATAAGAAGTTTTTATCTTTATGGAAATTCACAGATCCTAAAATTTCTAGAACAATTTTGATAAAGAAGAACAAAGTTAGAGGTTTGCACAATCAGAATTCAAGTCTTACTGCAAACTACAGTAATAAAGCAGTGTGATATTGGTATAAGATGTACACCTAGTCAATTATACATATAATTGGCTCTTGACAAAGGTGCAAAGGCAATCCAACAAGTAAAAATCTTTTCAAAAAATGATACTGGAAACATCCCATATCTATATTTAAAACCCTGAAATCTTAACACATACTATACATTGTATTTCAAATGAATCATGGACCTAAATGTATGAGTCAAAGCTGCTAACTCTGTAAGAAAACCTAAAAGAAAATTTAGAGATGCATTAGGTAAAAATTTTTAAGTAGGATAAAAATAGCACAAACTATAACAGACAAATTTTAGTAGTACTTTGGTAAAATTTAAAACTATAGCCATGAAATTAAAAGACGCTTGCTCCTTGAAAGAAAGGCTATGACCAACCTAGACACTATATTAAAAAGTAATTACCTTGCCAACAAAGGTCCATATAGTCAAAGCTATGGTTTTTCCAGGAGTCATGTATGGATGTGAGAGTTGGATGATAAAGAAAGCTGAGCACCAAAAAATTGGTGCCTTTGAACTGTGGTGTTGGAGAAGTCTCTTGAGAGTCCCTTGGACTGCAAGGAGATCAAACCGTTCATTTTAAAGGAAATCAGTCCTGAATATTCATTGGAAGGACTTATGCTGAAGCTCCAATACTTTGCCACCTGATGTGAAAAACTGACTCATCTGGGAAAGACCTTGATGCTGGGAATGATTGAAGGCAGGAGGAAAAGGGGAAAACAGAGTATGAGATGGTTGGATGGCATCACCGACTCGATGGACATGAGTTTGAGTAAACTTTGGGAGTTGGTGATGGACAGGGAAGCCTGGCATGCTGTAGTCCATGAGGTTGCAAAGAGGTGGACACGACTGAGTGGCTGAACTGCCAACTGACCGAAAACAGTTGCTCTACAAAAATTTTGTAAAGAAAATACAGTCTAGTCACAAATTGGGATAAAATATTTGCAAAACATTTATCTAGACTTGTAATCAAGATGATTTTTTTCATAAGCCAGTTAAGAAGGGAAAAATGATTTGAGTACACTTAATACTGATATATTGGAGAAGGCAGTGGTACCCCACTCCAGTACTCTTGCCTGGAAAATCCTATGGACAGAGGAGGCTGGTTGGCTACAGTCCACGGGGTCCTGAAGAGTCGGACATGATTGAGCGACTTCACTTTCATTTTCACTTTCCACTTTCATGCACTGGAGAAGGAAATGGCAACCCACTCCAGGGTTCTTGCCTGGAGAATCCCAGGGACAGGGGAGCCTGTTGGGCTGCCGTCTATGGGGTCACACAGAGTTGGCCACGACTGAAGAGACTTAGCAGCAGCAGCAGCAGCAGCAATACTCATATTTAGAGCATAAAGAAGGCAGAGTGCTGTAGAATTGGTGCCTTTGAGCTGTAACTGGTGAAGACTCTTAAGAATCCCTTGGACAGCAAGGAGAGCCAACCACTCAATCCTCAAGGAAATTAACCCTGGATACTCATTGAAAAGACTGATTCTGAAGCTGAACTCCAATACTTTGGCCACCTGATGTGAACAGCCAACTCATTGGAAAAGACCCTGATGCTGGGAAAGATTGAAGGCAGAAAGAGAAGAGGGCAACAGAGGATAAGATGGTTGGAAGGCATCACTGATTCAAAGGACATGAACTTGGGCAAACTCCAGGAGATGGTGAGGGACATGGAGGCCTGGCATGCAGCAGTCCATGGGGTCAAAAAGAATCAGACATGACTTGGCGACTGAACAACAAAAAGTAATATAAGCAAATAGTAAGTAGTAAATAAGCACATAAAGAGGTTCTCTACATCATTAGTGTTAGGAGAATGTCCAGTGAAAACCGCAGTGAGATACCAGTACAGACCTACTAGGTTAAGTAAAATCAAAGGGAATAACAGCTAAAAGGAGAGGATAGCTAAAACTGAAAGGAGTTAGTGTGTTAGTGAAGATGTGGAAAGGGAAGAAATCTTACAAGTTCAGTTTTACACATACATGATGCAAAAGACTAGATGCTGTATGATTCTATCTGCATGACACTCTGAAAAAGGCAAAACCATAGGAACAGAGTGGAAATCAGGGATGGACAGGGTTCAGGAATACAGGGAAGAAAAGTGACATTAAAGGATATGATGGGACTTGAAAGGGTGAAGGAAATGCTCTAGATCATAACCAGGATGGTGGTTAATGGTTATACACATTGATCAAAACTCCTCAAGTAATATTCCTAAAATTGGTAAACATGTTGTATGTAAATTATACTTCAATAAAACTGACTCTTTTTAAAAGTAAAAGGGTGGGAAAAGATACCCCATGAGAGTACTAATCCAAAGAAATATGGACTGCCACTATTAATATCAGATTTCGAAAAAGGAATATTATTCGCAGTAAAGAGGCCCATTTCATAATATTAAAGGATTCATTCATCAAGAGAACATATTAAGGTTTACTTGACCGCCCACCCAGTTATTTTTAAGGCTGTTAAAATGGATCTTCCTGGCATAAGTTTACTTCCCTTTAGAGAGACTCTAAAACGATTTTGTGTTGTTGATTTAGTGTGGCTTGAAGTGAGGGAGATTTCCTTTCTTCAAATAGTGTGCCTGACTGTTTTGGGCCAATTTCTCAAGTTCTACTGTAATTACATTGGCTGGCTTTGTTCATCTGCTAGATACATTATTAATGTCTTTCATTCAGAAGTCTGAAACTCACTGGCTTCACTGACAGATTTCCCATGTTACTCAGTGAAAAAGTAACTTAATCTGTCAGAAAGCTTCTTTCACTTTGCCACATATTGTAATATTTAGAAAGATTAACAAACTTGAATCACCAAGACTGACTTAAATGGGGGCCAAAACTAAGCTCAGTTTTCAAAAATCATTGTTCGGTCTTAGCGCTTTCCCCTCCTTCAAAATGTTTCAGTCTGATGATCAGAGTCCTCAACAACTCGATCAGCTTTTCCACTTCGCCATCACACTCCCAGATGAGTCCTCCTGTGGTGACCACCACCATGGTGTCACTTGTCTCTACCTCCCAGGGTTGCCTCAGTTCTTCCTCCCACTTTCCCACCAGATCTAGTCTCTTCCCCTCCCTGCTTCCCTGTCCATGTTCCTTCCCAGCTTCCACCACAGAATTCTCCTCTGAGCGTCTGGGTCCCCCTCTTCTTGCCCGAGTCGTGATAACACGGTGCTGCGGTTTCCTAACTCACCTTTTGCTGCATGAGGTTTGTAAAACATTACTTTCTCTAAAAAGCTGACACTGACTTTCTTGAAATGAGCCTAACTCAGATGTCCAAGGAGGCCCCACAATCTGTTGAAGTGGAGGAAACACAATCTGGCTTTAACCCACACATGGTGGGAAGTCCAAAACCTCCCTACATTTCTTACTTCCCAGAGGGCTCATGTTCTCCTGGTCACTTTTGGCTTCTACGGAACTCTTGTTCTCACCTCCCAGAATTTCTCTCACTTCTCCACTCCATACTGACTGAAGTATGGATCGTTACTCATTTTCCATGAGCCCCCTCACCCCAATAAAAGCACTCACACCTAGCATTTAAATATACAGCAGACCCTGCAAATGGAAAGGTTTCCTATTACCAAATTCTCCTCTACTTCTTGGCATTGTTCACTTAAGAAGGCCTTCTTATTTCGCCTTGCTATTCTCTGGAACTCTGCATTCAGTTGGGTATATCTTTCCCTTTCTCCTTTGCCTTTCACTTCTCTTCTTTCTTCAGTTATTTGTGAAGCATCCTCAGGCAACTACCTTGCCTTTATGTGTTTCCTTTTCTTTGGGATGTTTTGGTCACTGCCTCCTGTACAGTATCACGAACCTCTGTCCATAGTTCTTCAGGCACTGTGTCTATCAGACCTAATCCTTTGAATCTATTTCTCACTTCACTGTAAAATCATAAAAATTTGATTTAGCTCATACCTGAATGGCGTAGTGGTTTTCCCTACTTTCTTCCATTTAAGCCTGAATTTTGCAATAAGGAGCTAATGATCTGAGCCACAGTCAGCTTCGGGTCTTGTTTTTGCAGACTGTATAGAGTTTCTCCATCTTTAGCTGCAAAGAATATAATCGATCTGATTTCTGTATTTGATGATGTCCACATTTGATGATGTCCACATGTAGAGTTGTCTCTTGTGTTGTTGGAAGAAGGTGTTTGCCATGACCAATGTGTTCTCTTGACAAAACTGTGTTAGCCTTTGCCCTGCTTCATTTTGTATTCTAAGGCCAAACTTGCCTCTTACTCCAGGTGTCTCTTGCAAACAATGAACACAAGTAGAGGAAAACAATAGAATGGGAAAGACTAGAGAAATTTCAAGAAAATTGGAGATATCAAGGGAACATTTCATGCACAGATGGACATGATAAAGGATATAAACAGTAAGGACCTAACAGACTATGGTTTTTCCTGTAGTTATGTAAAGATGTGAGAATTGGGCCATAAAGAAGGCTGAGCACCAAAGAATGTGGTGATGGAGAAGACTTGAGATTCCTTGGACTAAAAGGGTATCAAACCAGTCAATCCAAAGAAAATCACCACTGTATATTCATTGGAAGGACTGATCCTGAAGCTGAAGCTCCAATACTTTGGTCACTTGATGAAAAGAACAGACTCATTGGAAAAGACCCTGATGTCAGGAAAGATTGAGGGCAGGTGGAGAAAGGGTGACAGAGGATGAGATGGTTGGACATTATCACCGACTCAATGGACATGAATTTGAGCGAACTCCAGAAGGTCGTGAAGGACAAGGAAGCCTGATGTGTTGCAATTCACGTGGTCCCAAGGAGTCAGACAGGACTTAATGACTGAACAAGAACAAAATTCCCCTCATATTTTCACCTTCTCTTCATTTCCCTAGATCCTAACCTTTAAGGGTCTCCAGGAAGTTCTTCTCCCTTCATTTTACAAAGCACACAGTGCAGCTCGTGGATCCCTAATTAGCTCATGGCCTGCGTATCTGGAAAAAAAGAGACTTCATGCAACCTAAAGAGAACTACAAGTCTCCCTAAAGTGGAATTCCATGACAGAGGCTGCTTATTGTCTTTCTCTACTTTGGGCATGAGATCCAAGATTCTAGCAGATGAGCAAAGTTAATCTGATTCAGTTACCCTTACATAATAAAACCCAGAGAAGACTTTATACATTAAAATATGAAATTGACCTAAAATTTCAGACTGGCATTTTGCTGACCTTTGCAAATGGTGCTCAGAGCTTATGCACGTTGAGTACATGAAATGAAAAATACTAGTGCTTTTTGACCTTTGAAGGTTGTGTCGCTACTGTGTTCCTTACATTATGAATAACTGGAGTCTGCTTTAGAATGAGAACTGGTTATATGTGGTTGTAGTGAGATTCCTGATATCAGCATCAATTTCCTCACATGAAAAATGAAACTGTAATAGCTCTGGTCTAATTTCTGTTTTTTTCTGGATGATTCAGGTTCTTTTGTCCTTCAACATATGGCTTTCTTAATTTCAGTTCTTACTTATTACCAGTCAGTGATATTTCCTAGTCTTCTGATTTTAACCTCAGATGGAGGAACTGCAGCATGCATTCCTTTACTCTTGAGGTTTTTTTTGTGTGTGTCTAATCTCTGTTAGATTTGTCCTCTTTGTGAGATCAGGGTTCCCCGAGCCTTACAATGACTGTATGTGGGTGTTGGGATGGTGCTTTGGCAGGAAGAACCTCTTTCTATCAGGAGTATGGACTTGAAGTTGATATACCAATTGTACATCCCTATGACAGTTTTTCTATTATATTGTTTTTAGAAGGAGCATTAAAAGATGATATCTACTCAGCCACTCCATCCTAACGCTTGATAATCAGGTGTTGGAAGACAAAGCAGAATAGATGTGGCTACCACTTGGCATTCCTGGTTTGTGTATAAGCCAATTGGGCTATGAGACCAAAGCAAAACATCCATTATTTATCTGAGGATCTTATTATTATTATTTATTGTTTTCAGTATTAATAGTGGTATCTGTAGTAAATCTGGTTTTGACAAATCGACTTTCTATTTATCTTAATGTAATAAATTTTAATAAACTCCTTGTGTTATTGAGAGGCTGTATTTACATAATGCCAAATATAATTTTTCCAAATTGCATAGTTAAATAATTTATTACAGTTGATATTGTGTGGGTTTTGCTTAAATCTGACACCCTCAGAATTATTTGTTACTTTATTGAAAAGAAATAGATCCGCAGGTTGTTTCATTGGTGTGTATTTTCAGACTAAAAAAACTTTCATCATGAGTCATGATGGCAGAAGGATCCTAGCTCAGGGATCTAACCTGTATCTGATTTAATGAGGATTCAAATACACGTGGGCGTTCTGATTTGTTCTGTGAGGCTGATGCAAAAGTACTCTCTCTGCACAAGAGAGATCCAGGAAGGAGAGTCATCCCTGGGAACGATGGAGTAAAAAAGTATGAAATTTGTTTGTAACAATGGACTGGCAATGGAAGAAGAGGTCAATTTGACAATACTACTCAGACTTTGCTGTGAATAGTGGAGGGTCCACTGTTCTGGGGTCCATGCAATAATGATGGGACGGAATATTCAGGGGATGCGCCTTCCGTTCAGTAGGTGTGGATCCTGACAGCAGGGGCCTAGGAAATCAGTGTGTAAGAAGTAGAGCTACAATGGCTCAAGTCCAGAATCAGCCTCACCAACATGGGTAAAGAAGTTCCTTCTTAGGGCATCCACGTGTGTCATGCTGCACAGACTATGCACCGTATGATGGGCTGAATCATGCCCCTTCCCCCACCAAGATGCCCACTTCCAAACCTCCTGAACCTGTCACCTCCTGAATATGTCACCTTACACAGTAAAAGGCACTTTGGTGTAATTATCCTAGATTGTCTGAATGGGTCCAATGTCATCACAAAGGTCCTTTAAAGAGGGAAGCAGGGAGATCAGAGTCAGTATGAGAAGATGCAGGAAGAAAGCAGAGGGCAGAGAGAAGATGTTATGATGTTGGCTTTGAAGATGCAGGAAACAGTCATGAGTCAAGGAGTATGGGCAGCTCCTAGAAGCTGGAGAAGATAAAGGTCTTCCCCTAAAGACTTCTAAGGAATACAGAGTTTCTGACTCTTTGATTTCAGTGTTGTGAAAATGACTGGACATTCTGACTTACAGAATTGTAAGAGAGCAAATTAGTAGTCTTTTAATTTTCTAAACTGTGGTCATCTGTTGAACAGGAATACAAATAGATTCACATGTCATGTCCCCAAGGGCCACCATCTGCATGGACACTGTTCTGAATACAGCTTCCTGGAGCTGGGCAGCCATCCCTCTAGCCGCCCAGTGAGGGAAAGGCCAGGGAAATTGACGTGCTGAGCGACTCAAGGACTCCAGTTGTGTGCTCTTGGGAGTCTCATCCTCCTCTAATACATTCTGATACACTCCTCTCCACCCTCATCTCTGCCTCCTGTGGCTCTCGTCTCCATCTGGGCAAACAGGAAGCAGGTGTTGGGTCCTTCCCAGGTACCACCGTCCTATCTTCCCAACCTTCACACACACTGACCCAGATGGAGGAAAAGCTGCTGCCTAACCTGTATCTGATTTAATGAGGATTCAGATACATGTGGGTTTCTGATTTGTTAAAGAGCCAGAAGAGCCACCAGTGACCATATCTAATGCACTGGTTTCCACTGAGGAGGGGAAATGCCACACGGTGGGAGTTTCCGGGAGACCTCTCTCCCTCCCAATGTCCTCCCTTTGGCCCTTCTTGTCCTTCTACATTTCCACCTTGAATCCATCCTCTCTCTCAGTCTGATGACCCAACCCACTTCCTACAAAACACCACTAGACCTGTGTGCAAAGGAAGCCTGGCCCTCTGCCCCAGTCGCAAACTCTCACCTTTCAGGTGGTAGCTGGGTGCATGCCACGGTCTGGTTCATTATTTCCCCAAGAGAATCCAACAAAAGCTCTGGACTCCAAAACGGCAGCGAAGGCAAAAACTCTGTTTCCACTCTGGTGTCACAGACTGAGATCAGTAGGCCCCCAGATGACCTCTGAGCAAACATACCTTGGCCCACAATAGTTTCTCCTCTAGGAAGCCCTCAGTCTGAAATCATCCGGAGAAAGTCTTTTCACAGCCAGAACCCGGACCTCACTCCTCAAGTAAGGATCACCAGAGTGTGCTGGACCAAGGAGGCAGTAGCTATTTGATATGCCTGCTTTCATTATCAAGTGTCCTACTTTCTGCACTGTGGTGACCTGAATGGGAAGGAAGTCCGAAACGGAGGTTATATGTGTATGTGTATGGCTGATTCATTTTGTTACACGTGGAAACTAACACAATATTGTAAAGCAACCATACACCGTTACAAATTAATTTTTTAAAAAGTGTCATGGTTAGCAGAGAGTAATCCAGACACAGTCATCTGGGGGATACATGGCACCATCTCCACAGACTGGTTCTGATTCCCAAACTTCTTTCTTGAAAGAAGGCAGGGATGTCTCAGTGACTAACCTGGAGAAGCAGCAGCAGAGTACAGTGGATAAGAATTGGTAGGCACTGAAACATGTATATTGCCATATGTGAAACAGGTCGCCAGTCCAGGTTCCATGGATGAGACAGGGTGCTCAGGGCTGGTGCACTGGGATGACCCTGAGGGATGGGATGAGGAGAGAGGTGGAAGGGCTTTCAGGATAGGTGACACATGTACACCTGTGGCTGATTCATGTCAATGTATGGCAAAAACCACCACAATATTGTAAAGTAATTAGCCTCCTATTAAAATTAATTAATTAATTAATTTAAAATGAAGAATTGGTAGGCTTAACATGGAGCTACAGGAGCGGCAGTGTGTGCTTATATGAAATGTCCTGAGGTAATCACTTTCTGAACTGGTTGGGACGAATTTAAGGGAGGCTAAATTTCTTGCAATCCTGTGGGCAAGGCCTGAGTCAGAAAAATACTTCTCATTGCGTTATTTCAAACTGCTTTTCCTCCAGGCTGCTGTATCCTCGAGAAACATATGTTAAATATGTTATCTTTCACAAAGAGCCGGTAGACCGAATTGTTTGCAATTTGCTTCTTTCTTATTTCCCCCGTTTTTAGTCATTGTAAAACATATTGTAAGAACAATAAAAGAAGTTTAAAATGAGGAAAATTACCCAGAAATCTGCCTATGAAAGCAATTCATCTTTTATTTTCCATGTTTCCTCCCAGGAAGTATCTATATGCTCGCAAAACTATTCTATGCTACTTCCCAGAATGGAAGATTTAGAGAAAGACAGAGCTTCGCTTCTTAAAAGTTATGAGACATCAGCCATATCACTTAAATCTGAGCTATCAGTTTTCTGATATTTAAAATGAAAATTTAGACTAGTTGATTTTTTTTAAGGATGCTTCTTGCTTTAAAATGGATTGTACCTCTGTCCTTACAACAGAATGAGTCTTACTCCGTAGCATCATATTTGGGGAAATGGACATTTTTAAAGGCTGAGAGAATGGTACTGGCAAGTAAAAATGGTAATTAAGCAACACCACAAACAATAGACAGGAGCAGAAACTGAAACTTGATAGTAAACTTTCAATAAACATAACTGCTTGTTTTGTTCTAATTCTAGAATTTCCCAGACTTATTTGCAAGACAAAGTTTTTTATTGTAAGTTAGCCTTTTGTCTTGAAGGCAGGTCAAAGATAAGTATGTCTCCAGCAATAGTCCAGGATAAGGACAATGGTGAATTAGTCATTTGCCACAGAAGGATTAACGTCATTAGAAATCAAGGAATGAGGCTCCTTCTTTTACAACTTTGTGTTTGCACACTACGCAGTTTAGAACCGTGCTTGTCATAGCTGGTTTGCACTGCTCAAATGGGGAAACAGTGAAAATAGTATCAGACTTTATTTTGGGGGCTCCAAAATCACTGCAGATGGTGACTGCAGCAAGAAATTAAAAGACACTTACTCCTTGGAAGGAAAGTTATGACCAACCTAGATAGCATATTCAAAAACAGAGACATTTCTTTGCCAACAAAGGTCCATCTCTAGTCAAGGCTATCTTTTTTCCAGTAGTCATGTATGGATGTGAGAGTTGGACTGTGAAGAAAGCTGAGTGCGAAAGGATTGATGCTTTTGAACTGCGGTGTTGGAGAAGACTCTTGAGAGTTCCCTTGGACTTCAAGAAGATCCAACCAGTCCATTCTAAAGGAGATCAACCCTGGGTGTTCTTTAGAAGGAATGATGCTAAAGCTAAACTCCAATACTTTGGCTACCTCATGCAAATAATTGACTCACTGGAAAATACTCTGATGCTGGGAGGGATTGGGGGCAGGAGGAGAAGGGAACGACAGAGGATGAGATGGCTGGATGGCATCACCGACTCAATGAACATGAGTTTGAGTGAACTCTGGGAGTTGATGATGGACAGGGAGGCCTGGCGTACTGCAATTCATGGGGTCACAAAGATTCAGACACGACTGAGCGACTGAACTGAACTGAATGAAAATATCATTGACTGGATAGTATAAACAACAAATATTAAAGGGGCTCAGGATGGGGAACACGTGTATACCTCTGGCGGATTCATGTTGATGTATGGCAAAACCAATACAATATTGTAAAGTAATTAACCTCCAATTAAAATAAATAAATTATATTAAAAAAAAGGAAGTCAACTCTGAATATTCACTGGAAGGACTGATGTGGAAGCTGAAGCTCCAATCCTTTGGTCGCCTGATGCAAGAGACAACTCATTGGAAAAGATCTGGGGAAGACTGAAGGCAAGAGGATAAGGGGGCAGCAGAGGATGAGATGGTTGGATGGCATCACTGACTCAATGGACATGAGTTTGAATAAACTCTGGGTGGTGGTGAGGGACAGAGAAGCCTGAAATGATGCAGTCCATGGGGTCATGAAGAGTTGGACATGACTTAGAAACTGAACAACAACAATTTACTTCTCATAGCTCTGAAGGTTGAAAAGTCCAAGGTCAAGGTGCTGGCAGACCAGTGTCTGGTAAGAGCCTCTTGCCACTTTGCAGACAGTCTTCTTCCGATCACATCCCCCAGAGTGGAGAGCAGAGAGGAAACTAGTTCTCTCATGTCTCTTCTTATGAGGGCACTAATCCTGTTTATGAGGGTCCCATCACAACCTAATTATCTCCCAGACAACCAGCTCTCAATATCATCACACTGGGAGCTGGGATTTCAACATGTATATTGGGAATGAGGGAACAGATGTTCAGTTAATAGCTGAGCTGGATCAAAGTAGTTGTTATCTCTATTTGGGCCTGTTGAAGTCATATTTATATTTTTTAAATTAATTTTTATTGGAGTATAGTTGTTTTACAGTGTTGTGTTAGTTTCTACCATATAGCAAAATAAGAATCAGCCAGACATACACATACACCCTCTCCCTTTTGGGCTTCCTTCCCATCCAGGTCATTACAGTGCATTAAGTAGAGTTCCCTGTGCTATCCAGTAGGTTCTCATTGCATGTGCATGCTAAGTCACGTCAGTCATGTCTGACTCTTTGCAGCTCCATGGACTGTAGCCCGCTGGGCTTCTCTGTCCATTGGATTCTCTAAGCAAGAATATTGGAGTGGGTTGCCAAGCTCTCCCGCAGGGAATCTTACCCACGCAGGGATCAAACCCTCATCTCTTATATCTCCTGCATCAGCAGGTGGGTTCTTTACTACGAGCACCACCTGGGAAGCCCAGGTTCTCATTAGTTTTCCATTTTATACATAGTATCAATAATGTATATGTGTCAATCTCAGTTTCCCAATTCCTCCCACACCCTCTTCCCACTTTGTACCCATTTGTTTGTTCTCTATATCCGTATCGCTACTTCTGCTTTGCAAATAAGATCATCTATACCATTTTTCTAGATTCTACATATATGTGTTGCTGCTGCTGTTAAGTTGCTTCAATCATGTCCGACTCTGTGTGACCCCACAGATGGCAGCCCACCAGGCTCCCCTGTCCCTGGGATTCTCCAGGCAAGAACACCGGAGTGGGTTGCCATTTGCTTCTCCAGTGCATGAAAGTGAAAAGTGAAAGTGAAGTCGCTCAGTCGTGCCCGACTCTTCGCGACCCCCTGGACTGCAGTCTTCCGGCTCCTCCATCCATGGGATTTTCCAGGCAAGAGTACTGGAGTGGGGTGCCATCGCCTTCTCCTACATATATGTGTTAGTATGTGATATTATACTTATCTTTAGTTTGCTTTCTCTACTACTCTGAACCAAGATATTCTAGCATAAGTATGAGATCTTATTTTTAAAAGATGAAAATAGTTAGTATAATATTTCAAGTGATTTTTTGGCCACAGAATATTTCTTTTCCCCAGCAATTTAAAGAGAACATGTGCTTAGACAGATAGTTCACCAACATACTCTAGAGCACAGCTTCCATCAGGAAACCTGGTCTTAACAGCATGTGCTATGTGACTTTCTGCACTGGAGCAGAAAGCACAGAAGATGCTGAGCTAGGTTATTATTCTGTAATTTGGACAGTTTGTCAGTTCCTTTATACACAGGTATTACATATCACAACTATGTCTTCACTTGGCGTGGTACAGTCTCAACACAGATTAAATCTCAGTTACAAAAGAACTATGGAAAGCAAGGGCACAGTTCATGAGCACATGTTTTAGATAATGCGGCACTGGGCAAAGTGAGAATTGTCTTACTACAATCTGGACACTTTATTGTAACCTTATGAAATAGCAGTGTATACACAAGATTTACCAGCAGTGTTAGTCACTGTTCTGTTCAGAGAACTAAAATCTGCAAACAGGACCAACAGCGTGGTGAGGGTCATCTTAGCTTTACTGCCGAGCAGGGCTGTCTATCTTAACATATGAGCATCAATAATTTCTTGGATGTTGTAATGCCTATGATGTTTATGATGAAATATTTCAGGACTGAGTAAATCCAATGATGATAATAAAACAAGAAAATTTATTATACT
Organism: Madoqua kirkii; assembly: GCA_006408675.1. NCBI lineage: Eukaryota > Metazoa > Chordata > Mammalia > Artiodactyla > Bovidae > Madoqua > Madoqua kirkii. The sequence continues at coordinate 41,347 of SJYC01097377.1, forward strand.
CTGAATGGCAAATTAAGATGCCAACTTGGAGCACTGTGCTGAGAAGCATTCTGAGGTCCTGTGTGGATCCATGGGGAAGTGCATATAAAGAGGAGCTCTCTGAGCTTCTCTGGTGGCTCAGAAAGTAAAGAATCCCCTGTGATGCAGGAGACTTGGGCTGGATCCCTGGGTTGGGAAGATCCCCTGGAGGAGGGCATGGCAACCCACTCCAATATTCTTGTCTGGAGAATCTGAGGATTCTCCAGAGGACAGAGGAGCCTGGTGGGCTACACCCCATGGGGTCACAAAGAGTCAGACACGACTGAGCCACTAAGCACACACATGTATCTTATTGGCAGGAAATAATACATGCCATGTATTTGCCATTCTTGTATAAGTAATAAGACTCTATTATTATATGTGGAAGACCCAGGTTCGATCCCTGGGTCAGGAAGATCCCCTGGAGAAGGAAATGGCAACCCAGTACTCTTGCCTGGAAAATTCCATGGATGGAGAAGTAGGTTACAGTCCATGGGACTGAAAAGAGTCAGACATGACTGAGCAACTTCACTTTCTTTCTATTACATATTACAAGGAGGGCATGGCAACCCACTCCAATATTCTTGCCTGGAGAATCTCCATGGACAGCGGAGCCTGGCAGACTACAGTCCATAGGGTCTCAAAGAATTGGATATGACTGAGTGACTAAGCACAGCACGTTATATAATATAGTAATGATAAACCAGGCTTCCCTAGTGGCTCAGTTGGTAAAGACTCTGCTGCAATGCAGAAGACTCAGGTTTGATCCCTGGGTTGGGAAGATCCCCTGGAGAAGGAACTGGCAACCCACTCCAGTACTCTTGCCTGGAGGATCCCATGGACAGAGGAGTTGGGCAGGCTATAGTCCATGGGGTCCCAAAGAGTCGGACACGACCAAGTGACTTTCACTTTCAATGATAAACCAGCTTCTAACATCAATGTTGTTTATAAAACACAGAGAGTTCTAGAGGGACTCAGAGCCTGTTCATGTATCTTCAGATACAGCAAACCCTGCTCAGGCTGCAGAGACTGAAAAACGTATTTTGTATGCATTGATGAAGAGTCACAAATAAACTCCAACTGTATTCAGCCCAGGAACTCTTAAACTAGCTGTAATATGACAGTGACCATTCACAATAGGCTCTATGATCGTTTTCTCATTAGACACTTTGTCAAGACCAGCGTGTACTTTTCTTAGATGCAGCAGGAGCTGATATCAATCACCTTGACTGATAGCTGAAATGGATAGTTTAAATTTAGGATCACCGCATGCTGACAGTGCTTCATCTGAAGCATGACCAGGGCATATTTTCTCTTCCAGGAGCCTGGTTATTTTTTCTTGGGGGCATCATTTCTTCTCTGACTCTGCAGGGACTCGCTCAGCCAACTGGCACATACAGCTCAAAATGGGAGTAAAATCCCCAAGGGAAACTTCTCAATCAACAGGGGACTGGAACCAGTGAGTAATTGGTGTGATGAGAAAACAGTTATTTCTGAGTTATTGGCTGGGCATTCTACAGTATGAAAACCCTGCTCACACCCAGAGTCTGGACATTTAGATAAGGACCTGAGCTTAGGATCGCCACCCCAAATTCTCGCTTTGCTTTTCCTGAGACACCTTTTAAAATAACCACTTAGAGACAAGCCTGTGAAATGTGAGCGAAAGACCTCTGCCCCAGCCACCTTGTAAGTAGGAGGTGCTTGCCAACCCATTCTCTTGTGCTTCCCAGGTGGTGCTAATGGTAAAAAACCCGCCTGCCAAGGCAGAGATGTAAAAAACATGGGTTTGATCCCCAGGCCAGGAAGATCCCCTGGAGAAGGGCATGGCAACCCACTCCAATTCTTGCCTGGAGAGTCTCATGGACAGAGAAGCCTAGAAGTCTACACCCTGTGGGGTCTCAAAGAGTTGGACACAACTGAGCGACTAACACCCAATGCTAAATCAGCTCCTATCATCAATGCTGTTTATAAAATACAGAAAGTTCTAGTGGAATTCAGATCCTGCTCATGTGTCTTGAGACAGAGCAAACCCAGCTCAGGCTGCAGAGACTGAGAGGAGCATTTCATATGCTTTGATGGAGAGTCACAAATAAACTCCTACTGTATTCAGCCCCGGAACTCTTAAACTAGCTGTGATATGACAATGACCATTCACGATAGGCTCTATAATCTTTTTCTCATAAGACTTTGCCAAGACCAAGGTATACTTTTCTTAGATGCATCAGGAACTGATATCAGTCACCTTGACTGATACTTGATTTCAGCTGCAGATGCAATGGATAGTTTCAATTTACGATCACTTCATGCTGACAGTCAGAGAAAGCAATGGCACCCATTCCAGTACTCTAGCATCCAGTACTCTAGCCTGGAAAATCCCATGGATGAAGGAGCCTGATGGGCTGCAGTCCAGGGGGTCATGAAGAATCGGACATGACTGAGCGACTTCACTTTCACTTTTCACTTTCATGCATTGAGGAAGGAAATGGCAACCCACTCCAGTGTTCTTGCCTGGAGAATCCCAGGGACGAGGGAGCCTGGTGGGCTACCATCTATGGGGTCGCACAGAGTTGGACACGACACAAGCGACTTGGATGCAGCAGCGGCATGCTGACAGTGCTTCACCTCAAGCATGTCCAGGGTATATTTTCTCTTCTAGGAAACTGGTCCTCTTTTCTTGGTGACATCATTTCTTCTCTGACACTGCAGGGACTTCTTAGCCAGCAGGCATACACACCTCAAAATGGGAATCAAGTCTCAGAGGGTAATTCCTCAACCAACAGGGGACTGGAGCCAGCGAGTAATCCAGTGTGATGAGAAAACACTTTTTTCTGAGTTATTGCCTGGGCACTTTACAGCATAAAACCCTTGCTCACACCCAGAGTCTGGGCATTTAGATAAGGACCTGAGCTTGAGATCCCTGCACCAAGCTCTTGCTTTGCTTTTCCCGAGACACCTTTTAAAACAACCACTAGAATCCAGCCTGTGAAATGTAAGCGAAAGACCTCTGCCCCAGCTACCTTGTAAGTAGGAGGTGCTTACCACTTGGCTCTCTTGGGCTTCCCAGGTGGTGCTAGTGGTAAAGAACCCACTTGCCAATGCAGGAGAAGTAAAAGATGCGAGTTCCATCCCTGGGTCTGGAAGATCCCCTGGAGGAGGGCCTGGCAACCCACTCCAGGTATTCTTGCCTGGAGAACCCCATGGACAGAGGAGCCTGGAGGGCTACAGTCCATGGGGTCACAAAGAGTCAGACATGACTGAAGTGACTTGGCATGCACACATCTCACTTGCTCCCTTATCACCTGCTCCCTTGTGACTTGGGACATCGGATGGCTCATTGTTCCATTCCTGAGATCTGTAAGTAATAAATCTTGTGACTTGACTTCTTTTGTGTGACTGTACTGAAACTCTGCCTTCAATCAAAATTGCCCCAGGGTTTTCACTTCCTCAAAGTGAAAGCAAGGATGCTGAAGGAGCTACCTGCCAGCTTCATGTGGGTGGCTTGTGCCTCCTCACTCAGCAGATCATAATATACATATGCTTAATTCAATACAACAGCTATGGATGCCAACACAGAAGGCACGCTGCCCCTCCTTCAGGTGGGCAATTCCAAGATATATTTTATACATGGATCTTGAAGTACCAGTGAAACTGAACCACCAATGCCTACAGTGATAACTTAAGAATGTCAAAAATCCTGGAAACAATGAAGAAAAGTATTAAATAATTGTATTGCAATAAAACTAAAAACAAAGTGAACAAGTAGAAAAATTGGAAACCTACCTGACAGAAAAAGTTAATCACTTTTAAAATATAAAGAACTCTTACAAATAAATGAGATATACTAAAAATCCAAAGGGCAAATAAGCAAAGATTATGTACCAGTAATTAACAGAAAAAAACCCAAGTGGCTTAAAAATGTATGAAAAGATTGTCCGTAATGTTTAAAGTTCTCACTAATTACACAAAAGTGAAATAAACAATGACACCATTTCTAACAATCAAATTTACAAAGATCAGAAAGTTTTTAATATATAGTTCTGTTAAGGTTACAAGGAAATAGGCAAATGCATAGTACAACTTCTCTGGAAGGCAATTTGTCAGTGCTTTAAATGTGTATACATTGAATTATTTAGCAATTCAATTTCTAGGAATTCATCTACCACTTACAGCCACATGATGAGTGTAAAAATAGATGCACAGAAATGTTTATTACAGCTTTGTTTGTAATGGCAAAACAAAAAACAAAACCAGACTATTTCCAGTTTTTTAAGGAATCTCCACAGTGTTCTCCATAGTGGCTGTACTAGTTTGCATTCCCACCAACAGTGTAAGAGGGTTCCCTTTTCTCCACACCCTCTCCAGCATTTGTTGCTTGTAGACTTTGGAACGCAGCCATTGTGACTGGTGTGAAATGGTACCTCATTGTGGTTTTGATTTGCATGTCTCTGATAATGAGTTTGTTAGCCATCTGTATGTCTTCTTTGGAGGAATGTTTATTTAGTTCTTTGGCCCATTTTTTGATGGGGTCATTTATTTTTCTGGAATTGGGCTGCAGGAGTTGCTTGTATATTTTTGAGATTAATTCTTTGTTAGTTGCTTCATTTGCTATTATTTTCTCCCATTCTGAAGGCTGTCTTTTCACCTTGCTTATAGTTTCCTTTGTTGTGCAGAAGCTTTTAGTTTTAATTAGGTCCAATTGTTTATTTTTCCTTTTATTTCCAATATTCTGGAAGGTGGGTCATAGAAGATCCTGCTGTGATTTTTGTTGAAGAGCATTTTGCCTATGTTTTCCTCTAGGAATTTTATAGTTTCTGGTCTTACGTTTAGATCTTTAATCCGTTTTGAGTTTATTTTTATGTATGCTGTTAGAAAGTGTTCTAGTTTCATTCTTTTACAAGTAGATGACCAGTTTTCCCTGCACCACTTGTTAAAGATGTTGTCTTTTCTCCACTGTATATTCTTGCCTCCTTTGTCAAAGATAAAGTGTCCATAGGTGCGTAGGTTTATCTCTGGGCTTTCTATTTTGTTCCATTGATCTATATTTCTGTCTTTGTAAAGTGTTCTAGTTTCATTCTTTTACAAGTGGCTGACCAGTTTTCCCAGTATCACTTGTTAAAGAGATTGTCTTTAATTCATTGTATATTCTTGCCTCCTTTGTTGAACATTAGGTGCCCATAGGTGTGTGAACTTATCTCTGGGCTTTCTATTTTGTTCCATTGATCTATATTTCTGTCTTTGTACCAGTACCATACTCTCTTGATGACTGTGGCTTTGTAGTAAAGCCTGAAGTCAGGCAGGTTGATTCCTCCAGTTCCATTCTTCTTTCTCAAGATTGCTTTGGCTATTTGAGGTTTTTTGTATTTCCATACAAATTGTGAAATTATTTGTTCTAACTCTGTGAAAAATACCGCTGGTAGCTTGATAGGGATTGCTTTGAATCTGTAGATTGCTTTGGGTAGTATACTCATTTTCACTATATTGATTCTTCCGATCCATGAACATGGTATATTTCTCCATCTATTTGTCCTCTTTGATTTCTTTCATCAGTGTTTATAGTTTTCTATATATAGGTCTTTAGTTTCTTTAGGTAGATATATTCCTAAGTATTTTATTCTTTTCATTGCAATGGTAACTGGAATTGTTTCCTTAATTTCTTTTTCTACTTTCTCATTATTAGTGTATAGAAATTCAAGGGATTTCTGTGTGTTGATTTTATATCCTGCAACTTTACTATATTCATTGATTAGCTCTAGTAATTTTCTGGTAGAGTCTTTCCAGAGCTTCCTAATGGCTTTTTCTGTTTCTATTCCTGGTCTGCAAACAATAGCCAGAGATTCTGGTGAAATATAAATAAGCTCACCTCACTCCGATGTTCAACTCCCCACCCAAAAACTGCCATCACATTCAGAATAGTCCACAGTCCCAACCCTGACCTCCTCCACTCTCAGTGATCTGTCCTTCCTCACTACCTCTAACCTTTTGTGCTATGACTCTACCCTTTCCTTACTCCACTCAGCTCATCTTTTCTTTTTAATTTTTATTTTTTATTGGGTTATAGCCAACTAACAATGTTGTGACAGTTTCAGGTAGACAGCAAAGGGACCCAGCCATCCATATCCATGTATCCATTCTCCCCCAAACTCCCCTCCCATCCAGGCTGCCATATAACATTGAGCAGAGTTCCCTGTGCTATACAGGAGGACCTTGAGAATGGGTGCATGAATATATATGGCTGAGTCCCCTTGCCATCCACCTGAAACTATCACAATGTTGTTAATTGGCTATAATCCAATATAAAATAAAAAGTCAAAAGATAAGTAAGTAAATATAGCAGTGTGTACATGCGGACCCCAAACTCCCTAACTTATCTCTTCCCGCTACCCTTCCCTACTCCTTAACTATGAGTTAGTTCTCTAAGTCTATGAGTCTGTTTCTGTCTTGTAAGTAAGTTCATCTGCATCATTTCTTTTTAGATTCCTGCATATAAGGGATATCATATGATATTTCTCTTTGTCTGACTTATTTTACCTCATGTGATAATCTCTAGGTCCATCCTTGCTGCTGCAAATGGCATTATTTCATTCTTTTTAATGGCTGTCCATTCAGCTACTCTTGCCTTATTGTTGTCACTAAGCACATTCCTACCCCAAGGCTTTACATCTGTTTCTCTGCCTAGACTGCTCTTCCAGATCACCAGATCCATTTCCTTCTGTTCCATGTCACTAGGGCAGAGAAGCCTCCTACGGAAAGCCACACATGTACACACAGCCCTCCCTTCACTCTCTCTCCCTTTATTCTCCTGTTTTTTCTTCATGTTTGATATATCATCATCACATTCTAGCCTTATCCTCCATCAACAATATTAGCCTCATATAAGCAAAGATTTTCTGTTTTGCTCATGGTTATATCCTCAGCACCTAGAATAGAAACTGGCAATAGTAGGTGCGCAATAAAAATTTGTTGGATAAAATAGTTGTTAAATGGACGAGAGGACCTTAAGCACTAAGGATGCAGAAAGACAAGTTACAGATCTCTGCTCTGAATGAGCTCACAGCTGGGTTCATATGTATGTCTTTTCTCCTCTTGAAAATTGCAGCTGTCAATTATGCAAGGTATATGCTTCTCATATTCACTTTTGGAAAAAGTACAAACATGCTAGTGCTTGAATTATTTCTGTAAACTCTCTGCTAAGTAGATTCACCCAGTAGGACCCATGAGGACAACTACTTTAAAATTCAGTGACTCCTTAAAAACGAATCTGTCACCATTCACCAGAAGTAGCCACACTATTTCTCTCTGATGGTAGAGCCAGGCATCTATAAGTTACTTAATAACAGGTGACTTTTCTTATATGTTAGTCCCAAGAAAGAGGGAATGATGCACCTTTAAATGCTTCTCTCTGCAAGAAGGTCAACAAGATATATGGTTTACCTAACAGGTAAAAAAATTTCACTTTATAAGTGATTCCCAAGACAGTTAGAGAATACCCAATAATCTTTCTTCCGTCAAGGCAAGCAAAATAATCATTACTATGAGAAATGCAGTTTGTTCATTAAGTCAGAGTAACATGTCATGAAATTGACACCAGCAATACTTTTCCTCTCTCGTGGTTTGTGTTAATGAACCTTTATGAAGGCATTCTTTCTCACTTTCTCTCTCTCTCTCTCTCACTAGTTGTGGAATAAAATTATTTTAAAAACACCCTCCAGAAAACCCTCACTTTGTATTGTTCCCTTCGTTAGTGTCCTTTTCTACATTAGACTCATGAGATAGATTTTGCACAAACCAGGACTTGTTAATGAAATATTAACCAAACATTGCTAAGCCATTCCCCTGCAGAACCTAACTTAGCCTAGTTTTCAAATGTACTGAAATGCAGGAGCCCCAGGTTCAATCCCTGGGTGGGGAAGATCCCCTGGAGCAGGAAATGGCAACCTACTCCAGTATTCTTGCCTGGAGAATTCCATGGACAGGGGAGCCTGGTGGGCTACAGTTCACGGGGTTGTAAAGAGTCAAATATGACTGAGTGAATAACACTTTCACTTCACTTTCAGACATCCCTTATGAAAATATACCCAAGGATTTTAAGTCAGATCAAGTGAATGTCTAAGAGGAGGATTTCTTAGGCAAACAAAGATTTTAAATCTCACAAAGATTGAAATCTAAGCCTTTGTGAGTTGACTCTTTGTGACCTGTGGGCTGATGACCCATCTGTGCACACACCCGGAAGAAGAGCTGACCTCTCTGCTCATCCCTTCTGGGAGGAGGGTATCCATGGGAAAAACCCCATCATGTCAAGACAGGCAACTCGGGCTTTTCTAATGAGAAGCATCTCTCTAGTCTGCAAAGACTGACTGCTCGAAGTTTCCTCTGGACCAAAAACAGCAAGCACCCTGCCACTAGCCTGGCATCAAAGATGAATCCAACAAGAACTTCATTCCATCATGTCCCATATTCTTGCCTCACAAAGAGTCAGAATCCTAAAAAGCTGATGGGTGAGATGTCCCCTTCCTACAGATGGCTCTTAGATTTCTACTGTGCTTCCAGTCCTGGCAGTTGTAACTTTATAGAGGAGTCTTTGCTAAAAGCCTGGATGGCCAGACTAGATGGGAAATGAGAAACTCCAGCAGGTATGGAAGGATGAAGTTTTCTTAGCCTTTGGATCCAAGCCTATGGTCATTCTGGCTGCATGAGTGCTCTGAGTGGTTCTGTTGTGTGGCCTCAAGGGTGCTGTGACATTTTATTAGTCAGAACTTCCAAAGATAGGGACTCCTGATATGGAAATAGAGGAATGAAAAGGGAAGTGCAGAAGTGTCTGTGGGTTAAGAAAGAATGAAAAGCTTTAGCTGACATGTCAGTGACAAGATTCATCTTAGGAACCCAAAAATTCTCATATTCTCTTGAGTATGAAGGAAAGAAAATAAACAAAAATCAAAAGAACCCCAAAATGAGAAAAAAGTGTTCCAGGTTCCTGGGAACACTAGGTTAGTTGCTTGGGGAGCCCCTTCTCTCAATAACAGTCTGATGTTCAAGTTGGTTTTTATTCTGAATGATTTGTTGGCAATACTTCTGGATATATGAAGTATCTCAGTTTGAAGTTTATAGTATCTGGGAGCAACAGACCTTATGAATAAAAGGACATAACATTAGGGAAATGACAGAAAACTAATCAAACTGATCACATGGCCAACAGCCTTGTCTAACTCAATGAAACTACAAGCCATGTCATGCAAGGTCACCCAAGATGGACGGGACATGGTGGAGACTTCTGACAAAATGTGGTCCACTGGAGAAGGGAATGGAAAACCATTTCAGTATTCCTGCCTTGAGAACCCCAACAACAGTATGAAAAGAAAAAAGATAAGACACTGAAAGATTAACTCCCCAGGTCAGTAGATGCCCAATATGCTACTGGAGAAGAGTGGAGAAATAACTCCAGAAATAATGAAGAGACAGAGCCAAAGAAAAAACAATACCCAGTTGTGGATGTGATTGATTGGTGATGGAAGCAAGGTCCAATGCTGTAAAGAACAACATTGCATAGGAACCTGGACTGTTAGGTCCATGAGCCAAAGTAAATTGGAAGTGGTTAAATAGGAGATGGGAAGAGTGAACATCGACATTTTAGGAATCAGCGAACTAAAATGGACCAGAATGGGTGAAGTTAACTCAGATACCATCATATCTACTACTGTGGGCAAGAATCCCTTAGAAGAAATGGAGTAGCCACCATAGTCAACAAGAGAGTCCAAAATGCAATACCTGGATGCAGTCTCAAAAACGACAGAATGATCTATTCATTTCCAAAGCAAACCATTCAATATCACAGTAATCCAAGTCTATGCCCTGACCAGCAATGCTGAAGTTGAACAATTCTATGAATACCGATAAGACCTTCCAGAACTAACACCCAAAAAAATGTCCTTTTCATTACAGGGGACTGGAATGTAAAGTAGGAAGTCAAGAGATACCTGGAGTAACAGGCAAAGTTGGCCTTAGAGTACAAAATTAAGCAGGGCAAAGCCTAACAGAGTTTCACCAAGAGAACGCACTGGTCATAGCAAACACTCTCTTCCAACAACACAAGAGAAGACTCTACAAATAGACATCACCAGATAGTCAATACCAAAATCATATTGATTATATTCTTTGCAGCCAAAGATGGAGAAGCTCTATACAGTCAGCAAAAACAAGATTGGGAGCTGACTATGGCGCAACTCAAATTCTTTATTGGTAAATTCAGACTTAAATTGAAGAAAGTAGGGAAAACCACTAGACCATTCAGGTATGACCTAAATCAAATCCCTTATGACTAAGTGAGAAATAGATTCAAAGAATTAGACCTGATAGACAGTGCCTAAATAACTATGGATAGAGGTTCATGACATTGTACAAGAGACAGGGATCAAGACCATCCCCAAGAAAAAGAAATGCAAAAAGGCAAAATGGTTGTCTGAGGAGGCCTTCCAAATAGGTGTGAAAAGAAGAGAAGTGAAAGGCAAAAGAGAAAAGGAAAGACATACCCATTTGAATGCAGTTCCAAAGAACAGCAAGGAGAGATGAGAAAGCCTTCCTTGGTGATCAATGCAAAGAAATAGAGGAAGACAATAGAATGGGAAAGACTAGAGATCTCTTCAAGAAAATTAGAGATACCAAGGGAACATTTCATGCAATGATGAGCACAATAAAGGACAGAAATGGTATGGACCTAACAGAAGCAGAAGATATCAAGAAGAGGTGGCAAGAATACACAGAAGAGCTATACAAAAAAAAGATCTTTATGACCCAGATAATCACAATGGTGTAATCACTCACCTAGAGACAGACATTCTGAAGTGTGAAGTCAAGTGGGCCTTAGGACGCACCACTATGAACAAAGCTAGGGGAGGTGATGGAATTCCAGTGGAGCGATTTCAAATCCTGAAAGATGATGCTGTGAAAGTGCTGCACTCAATATGCCAGCAAATGTGGAAAACTCAGCAGTGGCCACAGGACTGGAAAGGTCAGTTTTCATTCCAATCCCAAAGAAAAGCACTGCCAAAGAAGGTTCAAATTACCATACAATTGCACTCACTTCACATGACAGCAAGATTTTGCTCAAAATCCTTCAGGCTAGGCTTCAGCAGTACTTGAATGGAGAACTTCCAGATGTACAAGCTGGATTTAGAAAAGGCAAAGGAACCAGAGATCAAATTGCCAACATAGGCTGGATCATAGAAAAAGCAAGAAAATTCCAAAAAAAAAATCTGCTTCACTGATTATGCTAAAGCCTTTGACTGTGTGGATCATGACAAACCATGCAATATTCTTAAAGAGATGGGAGTATGAGACCACCTTACCCACCTACTGAGAAATCTGTATGCAGATCAAGAAGCATCAGTTAGAAATGGACATGGAATAACAGACTGGTTCCAAATTGGGAAGGGAGTATGTCAAGGCTGTATATTGTCACCCTGCTTATGCTTATTTAACTTATATGCAGAGTACATCATGCAAAATGCACAAGCTGAAATAAAGATTACCAGGAGAAATATCAATAACCTCAGATATGCAGATGACACCACCCTTATGGCAGAAAGCAAAGAAGAACTAAAGAGCCTCTTGATAAAAGTGAAAGAGGAGAATGAAAAAGTTGGCTTAAAGCTCAACATACAGGAAACTAAGATCATGGCATCCAGTCTCATCGCTTCATGGTAAATAGATGGGGAGACAATGAAAACAGTGACAGACTTTATCTTGAAGGGCTCCAAAATCACTGCAGATGGTTACTGCAGCCATGAAATTAAAGGATGTTTGCTCCTTGAAGAAAAGCTATGACCAACCTATAGAGCACATTAAAAAGCAGAGACATTACTTTGCCAACAAAGGTCCAACTAATCAAATCTATGGTTATTCCAGTAGTCATGTATGAATGTGAGAATTGGACCATAAAGAAAGCTCAATGCCAAAGAATTGATGCTTTTGAACTGTGATATTAGAGAAGACCCTTGAGAGTCTCTTGGACTACAAGGAGATCCAACCAGTCAATCCTAAAGGAAATCTGTCCTGAATATTCATTGGAAGGACTGGTGCTGAATCAACCTCCAGTACTTTGGCCACCTGATGCAAAAAAACTGACTCACTGGAAAAGACCCTGCTACTGGGAAAGATTGAACATGGGAGGAGAAGCGGACAACAGAGGATGAGATGGTTGGATGACATCACCTACTCGATGGACATGTGTTTGAATAAGCTCTGAGAGTTGGTGATGGACAGGGAAGCCTGGCATGCTGCAGTCCATGACGTTGCAAAGATTTGAACACAACTGAGTGACTGAACCGAACTGAACTGAACTTTAAGGAAAAGACATTTAAAACATTAAAGAAAACACTTGGGGAGACTCTATAGTTTCCCGAAAACTCAAAGAGTTTTTGATGGAAAATAACACACCAGGAGGAGCTGACCACAGCAGATTGCCATCATAGGAGTACCAGGCTCCCACCCCGCTGTTTCCCCAGTGGACTACCAAAGCAGCATGAAGTCAATCCAAGGGAGACTGGCCTTTGCCTTATGAATTAATCCCATGTGAAATGTTTGTATATTCATTCTGAGTCATCTGCCTTATTAGCCTCAGACCCTCAGTGTAAGTGAAGGAAGTCCTCAACCACAGTTACAATATGGATTCTTCAGTTCAATTCAGTTCATTTGCTCAGTTGTGTCTGACTCTTTACAACCCCAGGGACCACTGCACGCCAGGCTTCCCTGTCCATCACCAACTCCCCAGAGCTTACTCTAACTCATGTCCATTGAGTCAGTGATGCTATCCAACCATCTCAACCTATGTTGTCTCCTTCTCCTCTCTCCTTCAACCTTTCCCAGCATCAGGGTCTTTTCAAATGAGTCAGTTCTTTGCATTAGGTGGCCAAAGTATTGGAGTTTCAGCTTGAACATCACTCCTTCCAATGAATATTCAGGACTGATTTCCTTTAGTATCGACTGGTTTGATCTCTTGCAGTCCAAGGGTCTCTCAAGAGTCTTCTCCAACACCACAGTTCAAAAGCATCAATTCTTCACCACTCAGCTTTCTTTATAGTCCAGCTCTCACTTTCATACAAGACTACTTGAAAAACCACAGCTTTGTATAGATGGACCTTTGTTGGCAAAGTAACATCTCCGCTATTAATATGCTGTCTAGGTTGGTCATAGCTTTTCTTCCAAGGAGCAAGCGTCTTTTAATTTCATAGGTGCAGTCAAAATCATCTGCAGTGATTTTGGAGCCCAAAAAGATAGTCTCTCACTGTTTCCAGTGAGTTTTGATTATGGAACTTACACAGGACTGGGAAACAGACACTTGGAGGGCACAAACAAAACCTTATGGGTACCAGGGTCCAGGAGAAAGGAGCAGTGACCCACAAGAGACTGACCCAGACTTGCCTGTGAGTGTACAAGAGTCCCTGGCAGAGGTGTGGGTCAGCAGAGACCTACTGCAAGGTGGGCACTGAGTGTGGCAGTGCGTCCAGAGGACCTTTTGAAGGAGGTAGCCATTATCTTCATTACCTCCACCACAGTTCATGCTCAGTAAATCTTTAATCCAATTTTCTGTTGATGGGTGGGGCTGTGTTCCCACCCTGTTGTTTGATCTGTTTGCCCTGAGGCCAGACTGTGGTGGAGGTAATGAAGTTAATGGCAATTTCCTTCAAAATGTAGGCATGGACTCAGCATGGCTCTGCCCATCAGAACAAGAGCCAGTTTCCCCAACAGTCGGTCTCTCCCATCAGGAAGCTTCCATAATCCTCTTATCCTTATCTTTAGAGGGCAAACAGAATGAAAACTACATACACAAAAAACTAATCCAACTGATCACATGACCACAGCCTTGTCTAACTCAATGAAACCATGTGGGTTCTAGTCTCAGACAAATAGTGTGGACCTCAGCTCTACCACTCATGAGTCTAGGGGTACCAGGATAGTTCATACACCTCCAAACTTAGATTTCCTCATATAGCTTGATAATGCTCATCTTTAACACGTCTTTTAGAGTCATTGTAAGACTTAATGAGATAATGGGAATAAAGCTATGGAGGGCATGGTGCCTGGAGGAGATACAAGCTAAGAGGCCATAGAAAGAGAGGGGGCCATAGGAAGTGCTGGATGGAGCTGAACCACAGACAAGAGGTCAAGTGAAAAACACTATCCCCAAATGGCAAGAGGAATCTGAAATCACTTACAGGCAGATGGACTGAAAATGTTCTTGGTATCAACTTTGAGAGATGAACTCTGAATCTATGTCTTAATAATCTTTTGCAGATGGATTACCAAAATTTAGCCAGGAGAAGGGCTAAGCATATCTTTCTCAAACTGAAAAGAATATTTGAACTAGGTTAGACTTTAGACTTATATCTAGCAGTATTTTCTCCCATTCAAATACCTACATCTGTTGTTTTCCACTTTCAACACTAGATGGAATATTTAAGGGCTGATATATTCCCATATTTATTTCACATGACTAAGAATGATGTGTGGAAATGACTAAATATTTTTTAAACTTACTGTTAAGTGGTTCCCATGTGTCTACGAAACACCTGCATCCCACACTGGAGAAGAAAGAAAGAAAAGGAGCAGATCCCCATTTTAAAGAAGGAAAAGAAAATCTAAATGGGTAGACAAAATATCCAAAAAGTCTGGAAGGAGCAATGTGGCCTTTTACAAAGAAAAGCAACAATAACATACTGCTTTAAAACAGAGAAAATATCTCTTTAAAAATCTTGCTTTTAAAAAAGGTCAGAGAAGTTTACGTTTACTCAAGTGTAAATGTCAATTGGAATAAGTGATACCTGTGAGAAAATGGGGAGACCACTGACCTTTTATCCAAAAGAAGGCTAGAAATGATGTCCAAGAAGAGTGAAGGGAGGGATTAAAAATGTGTAAGGAGTTTGAACAAGCAGAAGAAGACAGAATGAAGGAAGATCCAATTAACTGAAACTGCTGGTTTCACACACAGGATGCTTTCAGTTGCAAAGCCCTACCAATCTGGTTAAATTTTAAACGGGGATAAATCAGGCTACTGACTGATCAACTTGCAGGAGAGTTTCTACCCAAGTCTCAACGTGATCCCAGACTCTCACCATTTCTTGATTTTATTTTTAACCTCAGAAGTGGGGTTAACTTTTCAAACACTTGCCCCTAGTAGTGCCAGAACATTCATGTTTACATGAAAAGAATCTGCTCACTGGATAACTTAAAATCACAGAATTTTGTCTTCTCTTAATTGGTCTCTCCTGAATTACGTGCACATCCTAGAGTCAATCACTGTGACTGTGGGGCTCCTCAGTCACTCGGCCGTGTCTGACTTTTTGCAACCTCATGGACTGTCCGCATGCCAGGCTCTTCTGCCCATGGAATTTTCCAGGTAAGAATTCTGGAGTAGGTTTGTCATTTCTTACTCCGGGGGATATTCCTGCCCATGGATTGAACCTGCTTTTCTTGAGTCTCCTGCATCGGCAGGCAGATTCTTTACCACTAGCGCCCCCTTGGAAGCCCTAACCACGTGACTAGGATATGCTGATTGGCCTATGCCCTTCAGAAACTGTCCTTCAAGCCCCGAGTTATATCCATCCCACCCAAACCATTTGGCTTGGAATATTGTGCCATATAATAAGAAAGGAACTGGAAAAATGTATATAAGAAAAGTAACGAATTTTCTCTACGTATAATGACTTTCTATTTTTTTAGGTTTTCAATCTTCTTTTCTATAGCAAATATCACTTCAACCTTGGAATAAAAAAGTCTTTATTTTTATGTAAGATTAAAAATAATGATAAATAATTAGTTCTAAATAAAAAGCATTTAGTCTGAGTTGCTTATTTTCAACCAAACATAAGTCATATAAAACAATGTACACACCTGTGATGGACTAGAACACAGCCTTCCATGAAGAAGCAAAAAACAGGTATTTAGCATAAATCAGGTTATTTGAAAATAAGCCTCATACATGTGATTAAACTACCTTTCCTTCAAAAGTCTGAAATGAATTAACTTGCCCTCCTTAAGAAAATGACATTCAGGCATCTTTGTGAACCTCACAAACTTATCACAAGCAAAATTTATCATTTAAAGAAATTGTGTCTGGACTTCCCTGGAGGTGCAGTGGGTCCACCTGCCAGTACCGGGGACATAGGTTAGATCCCTGGTCCAGGAAGATTTCTCATGCCACAGAAAGCTAGGTCCATGTGCCACAACTGCTGAGCCCACAGGCTGCAACTACTGAGCCCACATACCCCAAGGAATGGAGCCTGAGCGTCCTAGGGCCCACAAGCCGCAACCACTGAAGCCCACGTGCCTAACTAAGCCTACACACTGAAACAAGAGAAGCCACCTCAGTGCGAGGCCAGAGCCCCACAAACAGTAGCCCCCATGCTCCACAAGTAGAGAAAGCTTGTGCAAAAAAAAAAAAAAAAAGCAATGAGGACCCAATACAGCCAAAAAATTAAAAATAAATAAAATTTCAAAACGAGAAAAGCACCACAAAATCATCTTAGGTGAAAACGCTTATTTTATTTAAATTGATGGAAAAAACTTTACTTTTTTAAATAATCAGTATCACTAACCTAGGGCTTCCCTGGTGGCTCAGCCATAAAGAATCTGCCTGCCATGCAGGAGATACAGGAGATGCAGGTTCAGTCCCTGGGTCAGGAAAATCCCCTGGAGGAAGGCATGGCAACCCACTCCAGTATTCTTGTCTGGAGATTCTCACGGACACAGGAGCCTGGCAGGTTACAGTTCATGAGATCTCAGAGTCGAATACTACTGAAGCAACTCATGACACACACATCACTAATCTAGACTGCTTTATAAAGCTGTTCACGATCAGACTCTTAGATGCCTTGTTTTCAACCTCTTCTGTTAACACTCTGTGCTCACATCATACTTTCCATACATTTTTCCAACATCTTTACCAGACTTTTCACCACTTCCTCCAAATAATCTT
>SJYC01097379.1:0-37527 GCA_006408675.1 Madoqua kirkii
TTATTATGTGCAAAACAACTGTCCTATTAGAACTATCCATATAAATACTACAGAAGCTTTACAAGGTAGGTGTTATAGTTCCATTTACATGTGGGAAAACTAAAGTACTAAAGGATTGATAAACATATTCAAAAACATTCAGCCAATAAATGCACAGTGAATATTCAAATGTCAGTAAGTCAATTCTTAAATAAAGAGCATATTTTCTTAAAGGTAGATTACCACAGGAGTATAGCAACTACATGATAAAGGTAGAAGTTTTAATTTGATATATGCTTTAAATGAATTGCAAAAGGAACAATATTATTAGCATTAATTTCCCAACAGATCCTTAGTACATCTGATAGACTATCAGTGCTCTATGCACAATCCATATTCTCTCTAGGAATTATATTCTAGTGGGTGTGGCATGGAATGTAGTACCATGTATTTTTATTCAGCACCTGGGTATTGCTCATGGAACTGGTCCATGATTATAGCTTTGTGAGATCCTGATAGGTAATAAATGTGGAGTATTGACCATGAGACCTGGGTTATAGTTCTTATGGCTCTGCACTCTCTTGTTGCATGACCTTGAATAACTGTTTTAGTGACCCTCAGCTATAACATCTCTAGGTAAAGGAGGATAAAGTGAATGACCTGACTTTTCAGCACATATCCCATTCATGAATGTGCTGATCCAGGAAAATCCAAAAAGGCATACCTCACACACTCAGAGCATTCAATTGGCAGGAACTGCCTGAAATTCTAGGGTAGAAAGATCCTGTAGTCCTTAACCTTACTGAACTTCTCTCTTTAGTTCCAATTCAAAGGCTCCATCCAGCTCTAAAAACTTTCTCATCACTCCTTTCCACATTCCAGTTTCTATACTTCTGACAACTCATTGCTTCATTCTGCCTTTTAACATGATAGCAGTTCATCTATTTCTTTCTCAAAAGAAAGGTCATTGAATTGCTGTGGGGCTGTAGTGAAATAACACATCTAAAATGTTTAGAATCAAGTAGAAATGCAATCATTGTTTATTTCAATCTACTTGGTTTTCAAATTCTAGACATCTCAGGGGAAAATTATTAAATATCGGTGATGGGTGCAATAGCAAAGACGCATGAAGGGAAGCTGGTGCTCAGCACCATGGACAGCTCAGAAGGCCTGCCAGAATTTCTGTGGCAGTTCTGACACAATCTGCAATATTTTCCAGCTCCACCTCTCTGTAAGGATAAGTTAAAGGCTCTCTGCCTTACACTTTCAGGATCTCCCAGGCTCTGAGAGAGACATCCTTGTTTCTTCAGGGTCTTAATGTATGCTACTGCCATCTAGATCTCCCACTGCTGAATAACAATGAAGAGTCCAGGCGCTGGGTCAGACTGCTTGATTTGAATCATGGTTCCCCCACTTACTAGCTGTGACAAAAGACAACTTGCGGGTATCTTAGTGCCTCAGTTACCTCCTCTGTTAGATGAGATTAACTATCATATCTAATTTATAGGATTCTAGTGAAGACAAAAGGATATCATCTACATAAAGTATAGTTTAGAATAGCCTAGTACCAAGCAAATTCTCAGCTCAGTTGCTAAACATTGGCTGTTAGCTGCTGCCACAAGGCCACAGAACTGTTTCTAGCCTGGCCCTGCCATAGACTCACATGGCCTCAAGAAAGGCCTTTACTTCCTCAACTAAAAACAAGAGTTGGCTGAGAGCAGATATTTCCAAAGTGGAATCCACAAAACCTGAAATCTTCTTTCTTGTTTTTTTTTTTAATACTTTATTCTATTTTACAATACTGTATTGGTTTTGCCATACACTGACATGACTCAGCCACAGGTGTACACGATCTCCCAATGCTGAAGCCCCCTCCCACCTCCCACCCCACACCATCTCCCCGGATCATCACGTACACCAGCCCCAAGCAACCTGTATAACATAGACTGGCATTTCATTTCTTATATGATAGTATACATGTTTCAGTGTCATTTTCCCAAATCTTCCCACCCTCCAATATTTTTTTTTCCTATTTAACTTCCTTCCTTTATTCCTTGGGCATGGTCAGCAGTCAGACTTGGGAGGGTCTGGGGATTCTGAGCACCCACCATAATGCCAGACTTCCAGTTCAGGTCCCCCAACTTTAGCATCATAAATTTTGGATAACTCAGAAAAAAAAAATCATGACGTTCATCCTTCTGTACAGGTTTTATGAGACTTCCTCAGGCCTAATTGCAATCTTAACACTAACTGTTGAGGAAGAGGCCCTCAGAAAAGGGAAAGAGGCATCAGACACCAGTATTTCAAAGCCATTGCTCTGCTCTCTGCAGTCCATCAAGATCTTCCTTGATCCCTCTAGTCATTCATTTCAATGATCTTAGATTTTTGTTTCATGTATTTGGATGGCCTGCATATTTCAGTTTTTTATCATACCTTTCTTACTGAGAGTTCCTAAAAACAAAGCCATGTAGCTCTGAGACCCTGTGTACAAACCTGGTTATGTTTTCTCTTTAATCTCCAGCATCTTTGCCCAAGTGCTTTAGAAGTGTTATAAACCCAAATAGCTTCCCAGCCCACTGCAGCTTCTAACATGAGATCATGGCTTTAAATCTCAAAATCACAGTATACCTGGTTATTAATAGCAGGGGATTTCAGCTCAACACAATACTTTGGTAGATAGCCAGCAATCCAAGTTCAACATCCTCCAGGGTGTGAAATTAAAAGGAAAAGAATCTTAAAAGTCTGAGAGTTTCTGTTTATTTGACTAGAGTTTTAACTCCTTTTCTATACCCTCCATTAGTAAGATCACTACTTATGGTTCAGGATTAATTTTTTGAGTGCTCCTAGAGCAAATGACTGTCTTATTAATCTATATAGCCTTAGTGATTAGTGATTTAATAATTTCCTAGAGGAGATTGGGTTATTCTTCAATAATACCCACTTCCTCTTCTTTAGTCTCATAGAAGGAACATGTTTCATTGATATTGGGCTTGCCCATGGGTCTTGCTTTGGCCAACAGGATTCTAACAGATGTAAGGTAGGCAAGGCTGAAAATGTGCTCAGGTAATTGGATTTTCCCTCGTGAACCTCTACCATACCATGAGAAGAAATTTTCTGGGCTAACCCACGGGTCCCAGAAGGAGTACAATAAATACGGTGAGCAGAACTCAATGTCTCCTGCTGAGTCCAGCCTATATCAGCCAAGCTTCAATCAACCCAACTCATAAACTAAATGAATGCATGTTTTTACATGCCATTGAGACTTTAAAGGTATTCATTATATAGCACATCGTACAACAGAATACCAGTAAAGCTTCAATTAGTGAATAAATGAAAAAGCATTATGGCTGAAAATTTGTCATACACCCTCTAGGGAAATAATATAGAAACCAGGTTATCCATTCCAAAACCTGTTTCTCCTGCAGCTGGGGAGGGTGACATAAGAGTGCTATGGCCATATTTGAAAAGTTAGTAGACACAACCCATAACTTATAATCACTCAACACAAGGTTAAATAAAAGGACAAAGTTTTTCAACTATGTTATATATTCCCACTCCCTTACCAATCTTGTCTCCGTTCCACACACAAAAAAAGAAAACGACCCATTTTGAGACAGGTAGAACTGTCCTAAAGTCATTCTGTGCTAGGGGAAAAACTTAATCTCTTCTGTAATAAAACTCTTTAGAATTTACAAGAATAAAAAATTCCAAATAAGTATATAATTGAACTTGTTTTTACTACTGTGGTAAAACTGGACTGAAAATTAAAAATTCATGATCTAGTATACTTCACAGAAGCTATCTTTCAGCTCCTTGGAGAAGGTTCCCAATTCACTCAATGTAGCAAACAGAATAACACAAAAATTACCAAACCAGGTCAGATCCCTAGTACCCTTCAGCACAGAGTTAGTTCTCTGACAGTTGAGAAAACAAACCTGTCCTTGATGAAAAGTTAGGTTGCAAGCAAAAGACCCTTAGTTGCCCTTAATAAATCATCCTGGATCTGTCATTCAAGAAAGCTTCCTATAGAAATATCTCATACTAGACTTTTCCTGTGCTATAAACAACCATGAAATAAATAAATAAGAAAGCAACTTTTCTCAAACACTGGACAAGAGGCAGGGCAAGAACTGCAGCCCCTAAGAGACAGGACACACATTAACTGAGCTGCAAAATCACCCCAGCAATACACTTGGGTTCAATTTCCCAATGAAGTTGCCATGAGCTGAAATCCAAGCAGAGCACGGTGACCCTGCTGAGTGGAACAGGTCAAGATCAAAGTTCAGGCCAGCTGAAACAGCTGGCAACTGTGCAGCAGAGTGCTGGGCAAGGACAGCCCTAACAGAGAGGCAGACAGAAGCCCATGCTGGGGCTCCCTGGAAGCCCTCGTCCGAAGCTGGGCTCACAGACACGGCCTGTGACTGTTCCTACCAGAGACTGGCTTCTGTGAGCTTGAGCATGAAAAAGAGATACTAGAGATCAAGCAGTGCCAGAGGACACTGGAAACCCAGCCCAGGGTGCATAGAAAAGCCTATTAACACCCCCATTAACTCTATAGACCGCAAGCCACATATCAGATAGTTTTCTCTTAAGAGTAAGGACTATGTTTATCCTAGATCCACCCTAACAAAGCCTTCAACCAGGCCCTAACTATATTCATAGGGAAGTTTAGAACCTGAATCCCACCAAATTAAAGGGTCTTGGCTTTTCACAAATATAGCAAAATAAAATATAAAACCAAATCTTCACAATCGCTAGGTAATCATCCAGTAGTTGAACTGGCTACTAAACAAAAATAAATCTCCTTCAGGGAAAGAAGTCTATAAAATATCAATAAATAATACAAAATATCTTTAAAAAAAACAAAAATATAGCCATAGTGAGAAAAGTCAGTCAAGATAAACCAACACCCAGATGTTTCCATAGCAATTACGAAAACTTACTTTAACACAAAAACCTACACACAAATGCTTAATGCAGCTCTATGTATAATCATCAAAAACTGGAAATAACTCAAATATTCTTCAATAGGTGAATGAATAAACAAGTTTTTACACATTTATCCAACAGAAGACCATTCAGGAACAAAAAGAAACGAATTATTGGATATTCACAATAATAAGGATGACTCTCAAAGGTATTATGCTGAGAGAAAGAAATCAGTCTAAAAAAATTTTACATTGCATGGTTCCCTTTACATTACATTTGGGAAAAGGTAGAAAAGCCTGGTAGGCTACAGTCCATGGGGTCGCGAAGGGTCTGACACGACGGAGCGACCTCACTTTTACTTTTCATTTTCATGCACTGGAGAAGGAAATGACAACCCACTCTAGTGTTCTTGCCTGGAGAATCCCAGGGATGGTGGAGCCTGGTGGGCTGTCGTCTATGGGGTCGCACAGAGTCGGACACAACTGAGGCAACTTAGCAGTAGCAGAATCATCACTATAGGAACAGGAGCTACCAAAGTTTAGGGATGGAGGAAGGTTTGACCTCAAGGATGCAGCACAAGGAAATTTTCTGGATGATTGAACTTTTATATATCCTATATATAGATCTGTGAGGGTGGTCACACAAACTTATATGTGTGTCTCTGTTAGTCTCTAATCATATCCAACTCTTTGTGACCCCATGGACTGTAGCTCACCAGGCTCCTCTGTCCATGGGATTCTTCAAGCAAAAATAATGGAGTGGGTTTCTATTTCCTTCTCCAGGGGACCTTCTCAACCCAGGGATCAAACCCAAAACTCCTGCATTGCAGGCAGATTCTCTACTGTCTGAGCGACCAGAGAGGCCCCATATGTGTCTATATATCTGTTAAAACTCATAGTCAGTCAGTCAGTTTAGTCGCTCAGTCATGTCCAACTCTTTGCAACCCCATGAATCGCAGCATGCCAGGCCTCCCTGTCCATCACCAACTCCCAGAGTTCGCTCAAACTCGCGTCCATCGAGTCAGTGATGCCATCCAGCCATCTCATCCTCTGTCGTCCCCTTCTTCTCCTTCCCCCAATCTCTCCCAGCATCAGGGTCTTTTCCAATGAGTCAACTCTTCACATCAGGTGGCCAAAGTACTGGAGTTTCAGCTTTAGCATCATTCCTTCCAAAGAACACTCAGGGCTGATCTCCTTCAGAACGAACTGGTTGGATCTCCTTGCAGTCCAAGGGACTCTCAAGAGTTTTCTCCAACACCACAGTTCAAAAGTATCAATTCTTTAGTGCTCAGCTTTCTCCACAGTCCAACTCTCACATCCATACATGACCACAGGAAAAACCATAGCCTTGACTAGATGGACCTTTGTTGGCAAAGTAATGTTTCTGCTTTTCAATATGCTATCTAGGTTGGTCATAACTTTCCTTCCAAGGAATAAGCATCTCTTAATTTCATGGCTGCAGTCATCTTCTGCAGTGATTTTGGAGCCCCCAAAAAATAAAGTCTGACACTGTTTCCACTGTTTCCCCATCTATTTCCCATGAAGTGATGGGACCAGATGCCATGATCTTCGTTTTCTGAATGTTGAGCTTTAAGCCAACTTTTTCACTCTCCTTTCACTTTCATCAAGAGGCTTTTTAGTTCCTCTTCACTCTCTGCCATAGGGTGGTGTCATCTGCATATCTGAGCTGATTGATATTTCTCCCAGCAATCTTGATTCCAACTTGTGCTTCTTCCAGTCCAGCGTTTCTCATGATGTACTCTGCACATAAGTTAAATAAGCAGGGTGACAATATATAGCCTTGACGTACTCCTTTTCCTATTTGGAAACTCATAGTACTGTACTCTGAAAATGAAAATTTTACTGTACATTATTTTTTAAATAAAGTTTAAAGTCTGAAAGGAAAATGGATATAAAAATAATGTTATAAACATCTTTATTCTAACAATAAAAGAAAAGTATTATATACATGAACTGATCTGAAAAATGGGCAAAGGTTATAAACAGACAATTCACAGAGAAGAAAATGAAAATAACTCTTAAATATATAGATATGTTCAACTCCACTTTTTTACTCATTGAGTTGGCAAAGAAAAGAGTTTGAGAATGTATCATGTTAGTGAGGATTTGCAGTCAACATTGGTGCGTAAGGTCAATTGATGTAACCTAAATGGAGGGGAAATTGCAAGATCTATTGAAATGTTTTAAAAGTACATATGCTGGGAGGGATTGAGGGCAGGAGAAGGGGATGACAGAGGATGAGATAGCTAGATGGCATCACCGACTCAATGCACATGAGTCTGAGTGAACTCCAGGAGTTGGTGATGGACAAGGAGGCCTGGCATGCTGCAGTTCATGGGATCACAAAGAGTTGGACACAACTGAGTGACTGAACTGAACTAAACTGAACTGAACTGATTCTGGGCTTCCCTGTGGCTCAGTGGTAAAGAATCTGCCTGCTGACGTAGGAGACACGGGTTTGATCCCTGGTCCAGGAAGATCCCACATGCCTCAGAGCAAATAAGCCTGTGTGCCACAACTACTGAGCCTGTGCTCTAGAGTCCAGGAACTTCAACTACTGAGCCCACAAGCTGCAACTACTGAAGCCTATGTGCCTGGAGCCCATGCTTCCTGACAAGAGAAGCCCTCACAATGAGAAGCCCATGCACTACAAGGAGAAGTAGCCCCTGCTCACCACAACTAGAGGAAAGCGCGAGCTGCCATGAAGACCCAGCACAGCCCAAAATAAATAAATAAATATATTAAAAGTGCATATGCCATTGCACCCAGCAATTCCATGTGCAAAAATTTATGCCTCAGATATACTTGTACATATGCCAAATGACCTATGAAACAAATTATCTATTGAAGCCTTGCTTTGATTAGCAAAAGATAAAGGAAAACCTAAATGTCCATCAACATCAGGTTGGTTTAATGAAGTATGATCAACTGCATATAATGGAATTCTATACAATCATTGAAATGAAAGAAAGCTCACAACTTCAAAAATGAAATATTGTTAGGTAAACATTGTAAAGAGAAAAGTACAAGATAAAAAATACTCTGAGGTGAACTATTGTGTATATAGTAAAAAGATCCAGAAATGGCATAATATGTTCATGTGTTTACAAAAACTTACTAGAAACTGGCTAAATTATTTACCTCTGGAGGGGGGACCTAAGTGGCTAAAGAATTGGAGGTTGAGGGGGCTAGGCAAGAGAAAGATGTTTTACTCTACATTTTTTGTTCCCTTTAAATTTTGACCAATGTGATTGAATGACCTATCCCAAATAAATGAAATTTTTAATCCATGAGAACCTTTTGGAAATTATGCAGAATATTTAAAATCAACCCTCTACTGACAGACAGAAAGTGTTCATCTTGCTACTGTGATCTGCCCCCACCAAATGAGGAATGGGGTCAATTAAACCTACCAACTATACCTTGACTAGACCACTGTGACTCAAAGCCAAACAAAAACATAACCAAGTACAAAAGAATCTTTTTATGCCAGACACAGAAGCATTGGACCTTTTTTTATCCACAAAGTTTGGTTCTTTGGTTTACTTTCCTATTTTTAAATTAACCTGTGGAGTGTTAATCATACTTTTTGAGAGACACTTTCAGGGTCTAATATAAGAGATCTTATATGAGCTCCTAAATTTTGCCCCAAACATCTATCTTTGGCATTTGCTGATGCCTAAAATTCTTGGAATCATAACAGTAGCAATAGCAATAATAATGGTGAAAATTTATTGAACATTTATCATGCACTTAGTATATGTGTTAGGTGCTTTGCTATGCCCTTTCCATTAATCATTTCAATTTCAGCTTCAGTTATAATTCTTTGAGGTCATTCAGCATTGTAAGTGGGTTACAAATTAGAAGAAAGATAAACACATATACATACATATGCTCACACACACACACACACACACACACACACACACACAACCGTTGTTAACATGAGGAAACTGAGACTAAAAGAAGTCCACTTGCAGAAGATAAGCTCATTCATGGCAGATCCAAGATCTCTAGGTTCAGACAGGGAGCTCTCAAACCTGACTGCAAAGATCACGCTCCACTTGTTACCCGACAGGACCTGTAACTACGGAGTTTTGCCCAGGAGAGTCGTAAGGCCTTCTAGTTAAACCTCACAATCACTGCAGGACCCACTGCACAACACCCTTGACAAGAAGTCTCGGCTAAGTGACAAGGAGCCACAGGCTCCTACAGACACCCCATTCTATCACAAGACATATCTAACTCTTATTTAAAAAAAAAAAAAAAACCTTTTCTTTCCACGGAACTCAAATCATCTACTTAGCTGACCCTCCCCTGTCTCTCCTCTGGAATGACTCACAATGAGTGTCTCTTCCCTTCATCACAGGACAACCAGTCCAGTCTGGGGAGTCAGCTCTTCTGCCGTCTCTCAAATCTCTCCTCTCGTGAAGGCTCTAAGATTCCTCAACAGCCAAAAGGCCCCCAAGTCAATACTTCTTTGGTTTTTTATTTTATAAATCAATCTTATGAGATAAAATTTATAGATGATGGAAAACATAGACTAAGTATTACAATTTGGTGGGTTTTTTAAAGTTTATTTTTAACTGGAGGATAATTGCTTTACAACATTGTGTGGGTTTCTTGGTGAGTTCTGACAAAGTGTACACACCTGTGAAATCCACACTCCTATTAAAATATAAACAACCTCCTCAGAAAGTTCCTTAGTCTCCTCTCCCAGGGAATTCTGATCCCACACTCACTCAAGGGAACCACTGATCAGACTCCTATCACCATAAATTCACTTTACCTATAACCACACAGTGGCTTCCCAGGGAGCACTAGGGGTAAAGAACCTGCCTGCCAATGCAGGAGACATGAGAAAGAGTCCCATGGACAGAGGAGTCTGGTGGCTACCGTCCATGGGGCCGCACAAAGTCGGACATGACTGAAGCAACAGAGCACATCATTACACAATAAATATTCTTTTAGCTTTTTTAACTCAGTGTGATGTTTTAGGGATTCATCATGTTGCAAATTACAGTAATAAGTTCCATTTTTATTGCTGGGTAGTATTCCATGGTGAGAATACACTGTAGTCTCTTTATCCATTCTCCTATTGATACACAGTTGATTATTTCCATTTGGGGTTATTTTGAATAAAGTTTCCATGAACATTCTTTAAAAAGTTTTTGCTTGGATATATGTTTCTATTTTTCTTGTGTAAATACCCAGGAGTGGAATAACTGGACTCATAAGCTAGGTATATATTTAATTTTCAAGGAAATGCAATTAAAACACAGAGAGATATTACTGCATACCCAGTAAAATACGTCTAATTAAAAAGACTGATGATCCTCAGTATTGGCAAGGATGTAAAACAAAACTCCTTTTAAAGGGAGACTCTACAGATTACACATACAACTCATGGTGTCGGTTGACCAGCTTCAGGCACAAATACGTCCCCTGTTCTGGGCCCTCAGCATCCATCCATTCATCCAGTTGGACTTTGTCCTGGCTCCTACTGACCTAGCCATCAGTTGACAATTCTAAAGATCTTTCAACATTTACTACTATTAACCTTATTCCTTCAAACGTCTTTATGCGAACAATTTGTCTAATCCAGATGCCGAATGTGATTTTCCAATTTTATTATAATAAGCTTTGCAATAAATTACACAAGTCCCCATTTATAAAAGGGAAATCATTGTTTACCATCAAAGCAATTGAAGAAAGCACATAAGACAACTTAAAATGTTTATAAAATACCTATAAAACAAGGTCTGTAAAGGGAAACCCTCCCTTTAAAAAAAAAACTGCAAAAATATAAAAGAAGAAAGCAAGGGACTAGGAATAAAAAATACATTAACTATATTTTAGTCTAGAAAACATTTCCTAGACACGATCTCATGTAATATCACCACTCTGTCAGGTAGGTGTTTGTACTGCTCCTATTTTGTAAATGAGAAGGCAAGTTCAAAGAGAATAAGTGCTCAAGATCACACGACTAATAGGATATCAAATCGTGACCTAAAGCCATGACTGCAGACTCTATGATTTTTCTCCTACGTTTGCACATTTCACCCTGATTGATTTAAATATCTCCTGAGTAACCTGAATCCATTTGCCCAATCTGCAACAGACTTACTGGGGATGACCTTTGGCCCCTATTTTATAAACCTTGATGGTTCAAGTTAGAATGTTGGCTTGTCTTTTAAAGCACTTTTATTAGCATTTCCTTTTTCCTTTTGTCTGGGTTCTGTAGCAGCCTACCAGGGAGCCAAGAACACTGACTGAGGAGCCTAGAGACTTGCTTTCTGATCCTGCCTCCAGCAATGGCAAGCTCTAGGACCCAGTGTAGAAACAACGTGGCAAGAGAAAAGAACGCGGACTTTGGAGCCAAAAAAAGATCTGGCTTCCAGCTACTGTGTGGATTGATGACATTATTTCACCTCTCTAAGCCTTAGTTTCCTCGTTTATAAAATGGTATATTACGCTATGCTCATACGTTGTCATGTCTGACTCTTTGTGACCCCATGGACCGTAGCCAGCCAGGCTCCTCGGTCCATGAGATTCTCCTGCAGGCAGATTCTTTATCAACTGAGCCACCAGGGAAGCCCATAAAATGGTACAGCAATACTTAGCTTGCAAAGTTACTCAATGGACATGAGTTTGAGCAAACTCCGGGACATACTGAAGGATAGGGAAGCCTGGTGTGCTGCAGTCCATGGGATCCCAAAGAGTTGGACATGATTTAGTGACTGAACAACAACAACATTATTATTATGAAGTTAAAATGAAGCAATATTTATATGGGGTCTACAATGTGTATGTGTGAGCAGCTCAGTTCGAACAACTCTTTACTACCCCATGGAATATAGCCCACCAGACGCCTCTGTCCATGGAATTCTCCAGGCAAGAATGCTGGAGTGGGAGTGTGTAGCCATTTCCTTCTCCAAGGGATCTTCCTTATCCAGAGATCAAACCTGGGTCTCCTGCATTGCAGGCACATTCTTTACCATGTGAGCCACAGGGAAGCCCAAGGGGTCTACAATAATAGATGCTCAAGAATAGCATTTACATCATAACTATCATCATCATCATCATTTATTCCTGTCTCAAGGTGGGACTAAATGAGCTTTAAGCCCATGACCAGCTTTGTTTGATGTTCTTTGAGCTTATTTATGACCACATCTTTGTATATACAACAGATAACTTATTTGGAAATTCCATGGACTCAGGTTCCAGATAATTGAATGGTTACCATCTTACTCTCTGGAATGTTCACAGAGAAGTGTCTTCTTGACTCATCCACGTCTTCATCCATTATTGCCCACCTACTATGTGCCTGACATTATATTAGGCAGGGAAAGAGCATCTAATGAACCTGACAATTATCCTGTTTACAGATAGATGTATAATTTTCCCTTCAGGGGCATGAAGAAACCAGTACAGATCCTTGCTAAATGGAGTATCACTCTTCCAATGTCTGTAAATGTGTATCCACTTCTCACAGTCACCATTCAGCTAGAAGGATTCATCAGAGAAGCTCCTTATTGTTACAGAGATTGTGTGTTTTGTGAAAAGGAAATTTTAAAATCAGGCATTAACATGACAAAACTGCATATTTGT
Organism: Madoqua kirkii; assembly: GCA_006408675.1. Taxonomy (NCBI): domain Eukaryota; kingdom Metazoa; phylum Chordata; class Mammalia; order Artiodactyla; family Bovidae; genus Madoqua; species Madoqua kirkii. The sequence goes on from SJYC01097379.1 coordinate 12,540, forward strand.
TCAGATCAGAGGCTGCCCATAATAGGATCCATCAATGCAGAATTAATGAAATTGAAGTTGGACGCCAAGGGCACTATCGGTCCTGAACACAAAACAACACAGAATTCAGAAGCACGCTATTTCTATTCCAGGGAAAGACAGGTGGCTGTGCTCTCTGCACAAAGAGGGCATCCTGAACAACTGTGTACAAACTGATTGCTTCTTAAATGAAAGTTCACTTCAAACACTAGCAACCTAGTTCTTTAAAAAAAAACTATACCAAATGTTTTTGCAAGGCTAAAATCATCTTGAAAAGTAAATAATGATTCCTGAAATATATTTTATCAATCTAGGCTTTCACGTATCAAGGCTGCTTAATAAAACAAGGTATTATGTGCATTTTACTATGAAAATTCCATTTAAACCTTCCGTGCACCTTATTATTTATCACTGAGGTCTGCAGCCACCAATGAAGTCCAAAAATAATTCATTTCCTACTTCCTTTCATTAAACAGGCACATTATGAATATGAGGCAATAAATGGCAATTTTTGTAACATTTAGCTCTTTCATATAGTGAATTAGCAGGAACTGAGAGGATCTGAAGGTTTAAGTCAATGAACAACTCTTTTCCTAATTATGAAAGATTTGCAAGAAAGGAGCAGCATGAGGAGGGCATGATGGCAGGACTGGAAAGAAGGCTCGGCTTCCAGAACAGGAAATCTATTTGACTATCAATCTGCAAACTGTATTTTATTAAAAATGTAATTACCCACAAGACTCTTATTTGCAGAACCCATTGAAGGAATATTGACATTTGGAGCTGTGTTAAGGTCTCTGAAGTCATCACAGAGCATTGGAACCTTCCTTATCTGACTTAGTGTTTGTGGAAGTTTTCTTCTCCTCAAAGGGCACAGAGACCAGGAGGAAATTGCTTTATGACAACAGCTCCTTGTGTCAATTATCAGAAAAGGGAGAAAAGGGTGCAGGGTCCTGGGATCCCTGTGTGTCTCCTTCTCAGCCCCTTCCCATTCTACACCGAGTCCTGAGGCCAGCTGTGTGGGTAGGTGTGCGACTTGGGCACAGAGTCCTGGGCTTTGAAGGCCCCCATGTTTGTTCAAAATTCTGTTAGTCTTTAAATTCTTCGTAATTTTTGAACAAGGGACCCCAGCTTGTCATTTTTCACCAAGCCCCACCAATTATAATTATGTGGCCAATTTGCCAAGCCTTCTCCCTTACACACACACACCCCCATAGACATCTCCTCTAGATCCTCATCAAGACCACTTGTTCTCATCCCTATCAGGAAAAGGTGGAGGAATACAAGTTGGGAAGCAGAGGTCAGAGTGAGCTGCCTGGGTTCAAATCCTTCTTCTTCTTATAAGCTCTACGACCATGATTTCCTCATCTGTCTAATGAATACAACATTCATCCCATCTTATGAAAACTCAGTAAGGTCGGTCAGGAAAAGCAAGAGGAGGAGCGAGAGCTCCTAACAGATACGTGTCTTTTCCTGGAAATTATGGCCTGATGAAGGGGAAGAGAAGAGGCAGAAAGACCACTGCCCTGCCTCTCCCCTCCCAGGCTGAGTTTACCGGCCTCTCCTCTATTTAAAGACCCACACTGAGCACAGCATGACTGTCCCACCCAAAACAAACCCCCCAAATTTAGTATTTCCTAAACTTCGACATTCATGTACTACTTTCACATGTACAACCTGCTCCTTTAAGTGAAATTGTTTTGCCTTATAAATAAACTTTCTATCGCTACTGTAAGTGGAAACCCAGCATCCCATAGCGAGAAGAGAAGGTCATACACAACAGTTAACATTTTCAAATGTTTATTCACAAATTTTCTTATATATCACCAGTGGCACCCATCCTGAGCTTGTCTTCTCTGCCCCTGGGCTCTCTAAGTGTAGCAGCTGTGGTCTTGCCTCTATTTCACCAGCAGGAGAGCAGTGCACCATGAACATCAGGCTCTCAGAGCCGTCTGCTGAATGAATGCTTCTTAACAAACTGGTAAGAGTGATAGCCCCTTACTTTGCCTGGTGGCTTCCTAAGCCTCTAAAACTATTACATCCTAAAGGCAATGGATTTCTTCAACACACTATTTATCAAAATGTGACCTAAAAACCACCTGGATCAGAATCACCCAGCAAACTTGCTACAGAGGCAGACATCTGAGACCCAGTCTGTACCTACCAAATCAGAACCTCTGCACATAAAATACAGCTTAGTGGAAGAACCCCAGGCATTCAAGTGTTAGCCACTCAGTTGCACCTGACTCTGTGACCTCATGGACTATAACCCACCAGGTTCCTCTGTCCTTGGGATTCTCCAGGCAAGAATACTGGAGTGGGTACCCATTCCCTTCTCCAGGGGATAGTCCGACCCAGGGATTGAACCAGGGTCTCCTGCATTGCAGGCAGATTCTTTACCATCAGTGTCACCAGGGAAGCCTGATAGTAGTAGTAATGGCTATACTAAAAACAGCTAACACAGTGGCGTTCTTCATATGTGCCAGGAAATACATTAAGCATTTTACATACACTATCTTACTTGATCTGCTTAACAAGTCTATGTGGTGGGGACTTGCCAAAGTCACAGAACTATTAAGGGGTAGGCATGGGATTTAACTCAGTAACCTGATCAGAGAACCAAACTCTTAGTAACTATACTAAGTTACTAAGTAACCATACTTCTGGGGAGAGGGAAAGCCTCTAAAGAGAGGTCTTACCAATGGACCCATCCATGTGTCTTTGGGTTTCATCATGTATTTTTCAGTTTATATGCTAAGATCTTCCTGCAATACAGTCATTATCCAAGCAGAAAGCATCACCAAAAAAGTGCTTTTGAAGCTCACTATGTGCATTCAAACCACATACTTGTCAAAGTATGTACATTTTGAATAAGAAAGTGTCCTTAACTATAAAGGGGATGGTGATTTTCATTACTTGGGAGGACAAAACCACCCCTTTCAGATTCAGAAGACCCTGCTGAGGAGCTAGGGTCCCTTGCCTCCAAGGACTGGGAGAAGATTCTCAGAAGTGAACTTGTCCCAACCTGAGGTGGTGAGCCCCTGGCCCTGCAGAAAAATAAGGAAAGGCTACACAACCACTGTTTAGATACTCTAGAGGACATTTCTTCTCCAGCTGGGGCATTAAAGTGGATCAGCTCCAAGATCTCTTTCAAATCTAACTATCCAGGATTCTGTGACTTTGCAGTGAGCAAAAAGAAAACTGATTTAAGACACTGTTCAAAATGGTTGCATTTGTGTTCTTCTCTAAAAAGAAAAAAGAGGAGAAGGAAAGAGGAGGAGAGGGGAGGGAAAGGAGGAAGGAGAAAAAAATAAAAGGAAAACCACTGGCTAGTGTCAGGACTCACTCAATCCTCACGAACAAAAGAACAGTGCAGACCAGGTGCAGGCATTGCTGAGCCAGCACGTTGTTAATCATGAGTGAAAAGGAAAATAAAAACCCACTGAGTCGGGTGACATCCATCGTGGAAATGTTTAGTGCAGTATGGTTCCTGCTGAAGTCCTGATGTGGGAATTTATAGTTCAATGCCCAGTGGAAACATTTACCTTAGTAAAAGCAGAAGACAATGTGCATCTCTTATTCCACACACTTATCACTTTTCATGTGGCTTCCCTGGTGGCTCAGATGCTAAAGTGTCTGCCTGCAATGTGGGAGACCCAGGTTTGATCCCTGGGTTGGGAAGATTCCCTGGAGAAAGATATGGCAACCCATTCCAGTACTCTTTCCTGGAAAATTCCATGGACAGAGGAGCCTGGTAGGCTACAGTCCATGGGGTCGCAAAGAATCGGACATGACGGAGCAACTTCACTAACTTTTTACGGTGGCAAGAAAGATTTTTCAATAAATAAGAACGTAACACGGCCACTGCTTGTTCCTGAGTCTTCTGACTTAATTCTGCCAAAGGGATGGGAGCCATCTTCATTTAAGCTAGTTTAGTACCTCTGTGATGGACAGGTGCTGCAGATACAAATGAATGGAGTATAAGAGAGAAGAGTCAATTCTGAAATAATCACCAAGAGGAGAAAGTCCTGGAATGGGTCGCTTTAGCATTATTCTGTCATTGAGAACTCAGTTTGGATGCTTTGTTTAGAACCCCAGAGCAGATGCTAGGTTAGACATTTTGAGGTGATTAAAAGTCACTTTATGAACAAATTGCTGTGGATACACAAGTTATCCCTCTGTCCCAAAGGCTTTTAGGGTATTCAGATCGCTTTTATAAGTGGTAATAATGAATTTGGCCATTCTTTTTCTCCTTGTTCATATTTTTGTTCATGTAGCTAACTCTTCAGCTAGTTGCTGTGCTGTTGCCATTTTTTGTTTCTTTCTGCAATTTTCTCATTTGTTAGTTTCTGATTTAACTATTTATGGCATGAAACAGTTATTTTGCATAAGTGGAGTTATTTCGGAGGTATATTTTCTGAAATTTTGCACATCCTTTGGATCCCTTGGTCAAAAAATACCATCTTCTCTGGATACAAAATTCTTGGGTCTTAGCTGCATTCTCTTGGAACTCTGTAGGGCCTACCTGTGTTCTTCTGATGTTACTTATTTATACAGAGAAAACTGAAATAACTTGATTTATGTCCTTTTAAAATAACTTCTTTTGCCTTCTCTAATTTTGTGTTTGAAGGCTTGTAGAACTGTCTATTCATCCCTGAAATTTTAAATTTTTTACCAGGATTTGTCTTGGCATAGGTTCTATTTAAGGTTTGCCTGAAAAACCCATGAAACACTCACTTTCCATCTATTTGGGGCAGATTTTCTTCTATTATGCCTTCGATCATTGCATATAATCTGTTGACTCTACGACTTCCTTCAAAAATTATTATTTGTAGGTTAACCTGTGAGCTCTGACTTTAGATCTCTCCTCCCTTTTCCTCCTTATCACCTTTCCATACATTCAGAAGAACTTTCTAAAATGTGTCTCATTTCTGATTAAATTTTCTACAATGTAGATTCTACTTTTCCTGCTTCCAATCAATAATTCTGGTTGTAATTTTTTCTTTTTATTCAGAACATTTAAAGAAATGATACTCCTTGTTTTTCTTCTTATCCAGGATAAATTATCTCCTGAATTTTGTTTCTGTTCTTTGGAAGGTTTACTCTTTCCTGAGTCTCTGCCACTTCACTCTTCTCCAGCTACATATTTTATCCCTACTAAGATCTCCAATAGAGGGGGATGGTGGAGAAAAAGAATATAACGTACCTCTTTGATGCCTTTCATAATGATTATATGTTGTAAGATAATACCGAGAGTGAAAAACATTAAGAGTTAAAACAAAGGTACTTTCTTTTTATCCCAGACATTTAAAGAAATGATACCCTCTTTTTTTCCCCATGGTAGACCATGGAAATCTTAATGAGATGAAGCAGTTCAGCTTGAAGGATGGCAGAACATGCCACTCCAAAATATGCCACTTTGGCATAAGGATTATTTTGATCTTAAGGCACTTTTAAAAGCTGGTGCAAGTAGGACATTCTAATCTCCACTTTTCTTCCGGAAAACAGGAGATAAAAACTCACATGTGAAAGATACTCTCCCTGTACCAGGAAAAAAGAAGCATTTTTTCAGCGAGGAATCATAGCTGAGAGAATTCTCTACAGACTTGGTCAAAATAATTCTTATCTTCCTTCAGCCTCTCCACACAGTTTATTTTTCCACAATTGCCACTCTTTGTTCAAATTAGCACAAAAACATTCCAGTTTTGCCACTTCTTTGCGTCTTCATTTTCTTATGAGGGCTCCCTTGTCATATGAAACTTGAATTGAATACATCTGTATGTTTTCTCCTGTTAATCTTGTTATGTCAACTCATTTCTCAGATCCAGCCAAAACAGAGAATAGAGGTAAATGTTGTTTCTCTTTCAAGTTAAAGGTCCTAAACATGGATGCCCACAAGGTCAAGAGAGAAACTGAAAGCAAGGAAGCAGAGGGACATGTGTCCTGACCAAAAAGGCTGGAACTAGTCAAATATCTGGATATTTCAGCAATAAATCCAAATTTTACATATTAACAAATAATTGGGAAATTTTTTAAAACACGGGGCAAGTCACGCAACATACATATGTGTTCCAGATTCAGTCTGGAGCTGCCTGTTGATATTCTTTGAGTTAACAAACCCTACAAAGCTGGGTTTCTGTGAAGAAGACCCACTCAGGATCTCCTCTCACACTTCAGGGACAAGCATTTCTAGTAGGAATTCTGAGAAAGGGCTTCCAGAACAACTATGGGAAGTATGGGTTAGATTTCAAAGTATTTGTGGTCTCTTTCACCTTAGATCTAAGTTTTCTTGACCCTATCCCTTCACTTGAGAATCTCTCCCCTGGCATTCTGGACTACTGACTAAAGTTCTGTCCCTACTCTGGTCAGTCTCAGGGGAAAAAATTATTATTCTTACTTCGCATCCTTCCTTCTGCAAAGCACTTCTCTGTTGCTGTTCAGTCACTAAGTTGTATCAGACTCTTTGCAACCCCATGGACTGCGGCCCAGCAGGCTCCCCTGTCCTTCACTACCTCCCAGAGTTTGCTCAGATTCATGTCCAATAAGTTGGTGATGCCATCCAACCATCTCAACCTCTGCTGCTCCCTTCTCCTCCTGCCCTCAATCTTTTCCAACATCAGGGTCTTTTCCAATGAGTCAGTTCTGCACATCAGGTAGCCAAAGTATTGAACCTTCAGCTTCAGCATCAATCCTTCTGGTGAATATTCAAGATTGTGAGAGAGTCAATTCCTAGGCAGGTTGACAAGAAGTCCAGAGTCTCCAAGGAGGAAAAAAGGGTCTGGTGATCTCAAGGAGGAGATAGGGGTCTGGAATTCTCAAGGAGAAGGAAGGACAAACCTCTTTTTTCTCTACATTCTTTAGTCTTAGTCACATAAAATGTTTTTCTTTAAGCCTGGTGAAACAGAGGAAAACAACAGAATGAGAAAGACTAGAAATCTCTTCAAGAAAATTAGAGATACCAAGGGAATATTTCATGCAAAGATGGGCTTGATAAAGGACAGAAATGGTATGGACCTAACAGAAGCAGACAATATTAAGAAGAGGTGGCGAGAATACACAGAAGAACTGTACAAAAAAGATCTTCATAACCAAGATCATCACAAGGATGTGACCACTCATCTAGAGCCAGACATCCTGGAATGTGAAGTAAAGTGGGCCTTAGAAAGCATCACTATGAACAAAGCTAGTGAAGGTGATGGAATTCCAGTTGAGCTATTTCAAATCCTGAAAGATGATGCTGTGAAAGAGTTGCACTCAATATGCCAGCAAATGTGGAAAACTCAGTAGTGGCCACAGGACTGGAAAAGGTCAGTTTTCATTCCAATCCCAAAGAAAGACAATGCCAAAGAATGCTCAAACTACCACACAATTGCACTCATCTCACATGCTAGTAAAGTAATGCTCAAAATTCTCCAAGCCAGGCTTCAGCATACGTGAACCATGAACTTCCAGATGTTCAAGCTGGTTTTAGAAAAGGCAGAGGAACCAGAGATCAAATTGCCAACATCCGCTGAATCATCAGAAAAGCAAGAGAGTTCCAGAAAAACATCTATTTCTGCTTTATTGATGATGTCAAAGCCTTTGACTATGTAGATCACAATAAACTGTGGAAAATTCTTCAAGAGATGGGAATACCAGACCACCTGACCTGCCTCTTGAGAAACTTATGTGCAGGTCAGAAAGCAACAGTTAGAACTTGACATGGAACAGACTGGTTCCAAATAGGAAAAGGAGTACGTCAAGGCTATATATTGTCACCCTGCTTAATTAACTTCTATGCAGAGTACATCATGAGAAACGCTGGGCTGGAAGAAGCGCAAGCTGGAATCAAGATTGCCGGGAGAAATATCAATCACCTCAGATATGCAGATGACAACACCCTTATAGCAGAAAGTGAAGAGGAACTAAAAAGCCTCTTGATGAAAGTGAAGGAGGAGAGTGAAAAAGTTGACTCAGCGATTGAACTGAACTGATTATACAACAAATAACTCTGTTTAAATTCTGTACTGGGGATTATATAACAACAATGTATCCTGCTTGAGGACAGTTTCTCCTTCTAGAAAACCTTCTGTCTAATCCTGTTATCTTAAATTGTAAATTATGGGAGTGGGTCTAGTAAAATCTTTACAACCTTGAGACATTCTTTTGACTTACTGTAATAACCAATTTAAGAAGTTTATATCTCCATTGCTTAGACTAGCAAAGGGGCACTCTCTGTCCGCCTTCTGATGTCTATGTCAGAAGCTTTCTCTGTACCTTTTCATGCTTTAATAAAACTCTGCTACACAAAAGCTCTTGCGTGATCAAGCCTGGTCCCTGGTCCCAAAGCTAAGTATTCTTCTTCAGAGATCACAAATCCTCGTTCACCGTAAGTTATCAATTGATTTCCTTTAGGAGTTCCTGGTTTGATCTCCTTGCAGTACTTCTCTACCTTGTGTTTCAACTCTCTTAATATTCTTCACTCTAGGTGTTATCATATCAACATGTAATCAGTATAAAATATATCAGTGAGATACTAGTCTTTTTTCTATCAAGCCTTTGGAATTATATCCTTGCAGATTTTTTCTGTTTTTTCTAGCCAGGTCTAGAACTGACTTGATAAATATTTACTAAAAGTATAAAAGTATTTATGAAAAGTATAGTTCTGCTAATTTTAGGCAATACGAATGAATTTTTCAGTTACCCATTTTCCATGTAAAAAGGATGAAGTACATTTCCACATCCAGTTTCCCATCAAATCAGCAACTGAGCCCCAAACGCTGATCTGCAGCCAGCGGTCACAGCTGTGCCTTGGACAGTCAGCACTTTCCACAGTTACCAACTGTCTCTGGCACCACCTGCTGGCCATTCACTGCATCCCTAAACCATCACTAAAGGTGAACCAGAATCCATTCACCTGCAAGAGCAGAAACATCCTTAAGACCAACATTCAAGGCCTCAGATGAACACAGTCGAACATTTGTTCCAAGAAAATCTCCTCTCTGCTATGCTCATCCCTTCTCTGTTTTCTGGAGTCAAAACTATTTTTTTATAAATGTATCCACTATGTCATGTATGGCAAAAAATCATAACCAGGACACAGCCTTTACCACCTAAGCGGAGTTTAAGTGGCCTGTACCTCATGACCTCACCATAATCCAGAAGTGGAATGAGCTACACTGGGAGCTGTACTGGAGGAACCTGCGTCCAGTTCCTCACCACACCACTCCTCAACCACATGACCCTGATAAAGGAACTCCTCCCTTCAGCATCTTTAGTGAACACTGGCTCACTACACATGACACTCCTCTCCAGCTCTTGGATCCTACAAAGCAGTGATTCTTACTGGAAGCCTTCTGGGTACCATACAGACTCATGCTGTCTAATATGGAAGCCACTGACCACACATGACTGGAGACCTTGAAATATACTAGCCCTGCCTTAGATGTGCCATAAATGCAACAGACACACTGAAATTCAAAGACGTAGTGTGAAAAAAGAACATAAAATAGCCCTCCATAATTTCTATAATGATTACCCGTTGATGTGTTTTAAATAAATTGGATTAAAGGTCACATCCGACTCTTTTGTGACCCCCATGGACTGTACCCCGCCAGGCTTCTCTGTCTATGGGATTCCCCAGGCAAGAATACTGGAGGGGGTTGCCATTTACTTCTCCTGGGGATCTTTCCAACCCAGGGACCAAACCCATATCTCCTGCATTGGTAGATGGGTTCTTTACCACTGAGCCACCAGGGAAGCCCCAAATAACAAAAGACATACTTTAAATATATTGGATTAAACAAAATGTTATTCAAATTAATTTTACCAGTTCCTTTTTAATTTTTATTGCAGCACTAGAAATTTTTAAACTGCATCCTGGCTTATATTGTAGCATCAGCTAAACAGTTAAATGTTTAAAGCTCACAGTTATCTTATATACCACCAGAAGGAAGAGCATTTCTATCACTAACATCTCTTTAATTTATTTTTCACTTTATTTTGTATGAGTCTTTGTGAAAATAAAAATGCTTGGGTCCCTGACTGACAGGATGGTCACTTTTGTCCATCAGCACCTTTGAATCTTGAAGATGGTCTTCCTGGAACTAGAGTTGGCCTGCCCAGGAAATCTTGTGAAATTTCTATAACGCATCTTAAAGAGGTGTGAGATGTGCTGGAAGGAGGTCTGATCCAGAGATATAAATATATGGGATCAGGAGCAATTCCAGGAGAACTATACACAACCCATATGCTTATGAAAAATGTTCTCTCGTACTAGTAATCAAAGAAATAGAAATTAAAACATGAGATGTTGCTTCTAGCCTATCAAGACACAGACTTTAAAAGAAAAAAATTATAGTCAGAGTTGGCAAGAGTGTATGGAAATCAGTACACTTATTCCCAGCCTGGAGGAGCTGACATTTACACAGCCTTTGCAGAGGGTAACTTGGCAATATGGAAAAATGGCCTTAAGGTTGTGCATGCCCTCTGAGCCAGCAATTCTGCCTTTAGGGATTTCATCTTAAGGCAATCATCGTTGCTATGCAAAATAACTTGTCTGCAGGGACATTCATTACTTTGAAAATTATAACCAAAACAACACCAAACCAATGAATTCTTTAAAAAGGCATACTGAGTATATGAATAATATGCTGCCTTTAAAAATTGTGTTACAGAATATCTAAATAAATTCCTCCTCCTTTCTCCCCCATCAATACTCCTTAGTTCAGCCTATGTGATCTTTTCTTGGTGAAGCAGAAAACGTCACTCCCCTGAAAAGTCCTTCACAGCCTTCACTGCTTATTAGGATGAAGGCCCTCGAGTATGGTCCTGGGGATGCAGGCCTGCCTCCCTCTGCAGCTTTGCCCAGCAGCCTCCTCCCCCTTGCTCACCTCGCTCTGATCACTGGGGCCCTTGTTCAGCCTCACAACTCTCAAGAGCTCTTATTGGCTCTGGGCCTCCACTCCAGTCACTATGAGTGGAAGCTGCCTGTACCGTGTCCCGCTCTGTTTTCTGGCAAAGACATCATCACCACAGATGACGTGTGAAATGTCACTTCCCCAGAACCCTATTCCCCAAACCTCAGTTTTGTCAGGTCCTCTTGTTTCTTGCCTCCCAGTGTCATATCCTTTCTCCCTGTCACTTCTCACGGTTTCTGATTCTGCATTTATTCCTGTGATTGTTGAATGCCAGTCTCCCTATCTGACTATAGGACTTAGTCCATACCTGGCATGTAGGAAATATCCATAAATTCATGTTGAATAAATGAATGATAGTATCATCAGTAAAGGCAGGTTACAGTAAAATAAGTCAGAGAAAGACAAATACCATAAGATCTCACTTACATGAAATATACAAAAAAAATTTTTTAAATAAACCACAAGTAAATAAATGTAAATTTAGATACAGAGAACATCCTGGTGGTGGCCAGAGGTAGGAGTGGGGAATGAGCTAAATTGGTGAAGGTGGTCAAAATAAAGTCAGTAAGTCCTGGATATATATGTACACCATGGTGACTATTGTTAATAACATTGTATGGAATATTTGAAATTTCCTAAGACAGTAGATCTTAAAAGATCTCATCTCAAGGGAAAAAATTATAACTAAAAATGGTGATGAATGCTAACTAGACTTATCATGGTGACCATTTCACAATACATTCATATGTTGAATCATTAAGTTGCATATCTGAAATTAATGTTATATGTGAATTATAGCTCAATAAAAAGGCTATAAAATGGCAGATATAATAGGATTTCAGAATTAATAAAAATGTATGTGTGTATGTAATTGCAACTTATCTGGGTAAGAAATAAAAAGGAGCCAAAGAAAATTCAAGCTGTCAACAGCAACTATCTCTGTGTCATGATTTCACTTTTCTTCTTTCATGCAGACTTTCTAGAAGGAACGTATCCAACTTTCACAATCAAGAGAATTTTTTTTAATTGTATCAACTGAAGCCCTGAGTTTGAGTTTCCACTCTTAACAACAGTTTGATCTTAAGAAAACTCAGCTCTTCATAGGCTCTTCTGTATAAATTAGAGTAAGGACACCTTCCTTAACTTCTCAAAGAAGAATTAATGGAATAATGTAAAGTTCGAAAACATTTCAATAAATATCCTGAATAATTATTTTTGGAGGACAAGATGCAGACTCTGCAGAGTGAAGGGCATTTGCCTACTGGTTGTGTAATTTGCAAATATCACAAAGAGCTGATAATTCATCGAGTAGGTGGAGCCTGAGCCTTTTGATGGGCATATTAACAGTGGTCACCACCCAGCAAGGTGAGAGTTTGAGGCCTTGGAATGTAGGAGGAGAACCTACCATGGGGAGAGACAATGGAAGAATTTCACAGAAATGGAACATCCACTCTCCTTTCCCCAAGACCAAATGATGGGAGACAGATGGTCCCCAGAACCCCAGCAGGAGTTTTCAGCAGAGGGGAAAGAGCTCAAGTTGAAACATGGAGCTATTGGGAGAGATGGCATTTTTCATGCTGAGTAACTCAACTTGGTATACTCTTGGCAAAAATCCAAGCAACTCTGGGCATTCTCTTTGGATTCTTTCTTTTCAACCTTTTGCTTACTGAATGCAACTTCACAGAAGAGCTTCTCTGACTCTGATGAACGATGGCAGCTCATTCAGCTTATTCCATAAATATTTATCGGGCATTTATAATGCCAAGTACTATGCTAGGAGCAGAGGCCAAAACAGATGAACAAAGAGCACTGTCCCAAATTCCCAGTTTGGGGAACTTGGGGGATCTCAAGAAGCACATGATCCAGTCACTGTGGTCTCCAATCATAAAGTTCCCTCCACCTTTCCCAGCATCGCCCACTTCATGACTCCTTGCTTTGTGTCCCTGCTTCACCCACTTTAGCATTGATCCCTCTGAACTGTATCCACTCAGCTTAGAATCTATGCCCATTCACTCGCAATCTCCTTGAGGACACAGACTCAACTCTGAATCTACATCTGTAGCACATGTCTGTTATGGATGGTACTCAGTGAATGAGCAAATGAACAAATGATCTAATTGCCTGAATAATTTCATAAACAAATGCTAGTAAAAAAGTGAAGATTACCAGAAAGTAAATGCTCCGTGAGGCTTCATGCATTGCAAACTGAATAAAATGTGTGCTCACTTTGTCCTTTCTACAGTATATAGACGGACAGAGAAAAAAGAAAGGTACAGGAAATAGGGAGCTATTTCTTCAAGACTTTCTTTGACACAGATGTATCTCTGGGAGAGATGCTTCAGTACCATCAGAGAAGGTTACAGCTCACAGAATTCCAACAGACTAAGAGATCCTCCCAAGAGAAGTGACTGCATTTATTGAAGGCTGTCATCAAAGATGTAGGTCATCCCTACCTCCAATTATCTTAATACAAGGTATAAAACTGCAAAAAACTGGTACGTACAGTAGCTTGTGCCAAATATGGGTACCCAGAATGGTGAGGGCCATATTCTGAGGAATTAAGAAGGAAATTAGAAGTGATTAACTCAGAAGAGACAAAATTCAGGGGAGGTATAATAACTGACTTCAAATATCAAAATGACCAGGGTATAGGAAAGAAGTGATACCTTTTTCCTTATAATTCCCAAGGTCAAAGCTAGGCCCCACAGGTGGGTATAAGAGAGAGGCAGGTTCTTGGCTTGAGAGAAAAGGCTCAGGAATGGTAATGTCAGGGAAATTAGCATAAATGATGCAAGTTTATAACTCAAGGTTAAAGGCAGTAACACAGAACAGAACTGTCTTTGAAACACTGCTTTCAAAGTTTACAAAAGGAGTGCTGGATCATCATGCTGAGCATATAAAACAGAATCATTTAGCTCCCTGTCTACTAGCAAAGAATGCTAAACCCAACACCCTGTGTGAGTGCTCTTCTCAAACTGATGTACTTGTGGCCCTCTGATTGAGCCTTGGCCTTCCAGTGTCTTGCCCTGTTCATAATGGCTTCAATTATTTTGAATGCCCCTTTCACCTAATCAAGTCCACAAGCCCCAGCTAATGCCTCTAGAGTAAGCATCCATGGGTCACTGTGAGCCATATCCCTCCATACTTCAAAACTCTCATCATCACCAGGGTCCCACTACTTTGACTTTTAGTATTTGTCATTCAGTTGTTCAAGAATTTATATTTTTCCCTCCAGTTAGAGTCTAGTCTCCTGAAGGAAAGATGCTATATGCTTTTAATCTACAGGAACTAACCCAGTCTCCTGCAGGTAACAGGCCCCCAGTAAATGTCCACAGATCTGGTGCTACTGGATTCCAGCCAGAGAATGGAGGGAGCCCATTCTGTCAAGGTCTTGGAAAACATCTGTGTTTTCTCAGCGCAGCATTTGCCATCCATCAGAGAGGAGATTGAAATAGAAAGAAGTCAAGTAAAGTACAAGGTCATGTGCAGAAGCCCCAGCAACTCCATTCTCCAAGGTTGGAATGTTCTTTCCCTCTCTCCAAACAGCAGACCAGATGGTCTCCTAAATCTTGGCTTTCATGGTTTAACTCTAATTACAATGTTAGTTAGCAATGAGTTCGGTGATTCAAAATCACTGGTAGATCCTTTCCAGGCAGTCAAGCTTTTTTCCCAGCTCTCACTACAAATAGGGTGGCTTTGTTGTCAGCCTCGCTCTCGCTTCCTGTATTATAACTGCTTAGCTGTTTAGAAAATGAAATGAGCCTGAGACGACCAAGCCTTGCTGAAAGCTATGAGCACTCCAGGAGACAGGAGGTAGCAGCAGCCAGATGGCTAAGTAGCCTCCGATAAAACTGCAGTCAAATTGGGAGACACAAATTAGAAAGTGCTCCTCAATGGTATGAATGCCACATGCCAGGTGTTGAACTCAGAGGTGCACATGTGCTTGCCTAGATGTTTTGTGAATGTGGTTAAGAAGAAACCCTTAAAAGAAAGTCCTTGGAATCGCAAATGTTGGAAAAAACTTTTCAAGGTTGTCTGATCCAGACCTTTCCAAATGCACCGTGGCCCCATCATAAGAACTCACCCAAGTTCTACTCAAACACTTCCCACAGAGGAAACTCGTGACCTCAAGGGGTAGCTTAATTAGAGACCATTACTATTAGAGTTTGTTTTTCTTAATGCTCAGCACCTCACTTTGACTCCCACTTATTGTTCTGGCTATACTCTATGGAATCAAGCAGAAAAGAAGTAGATCTTTTCATCCATGGAATAAATCACACAATTAAAGGAGGCTTTCAAGTCCTCCCTAAATCTTAAATTCTTTAAATATTTCCCAGGTACTTAATTGCTCATTACTTGATTCAATCTCTAATTTCTTCCCTTAGTCTACCCACGTCTTCCCCTTAGGGAATCTGTTCTCTGCCAGAGCCCTGCGGAGGCAGCTGGACTGGGTTTCCTACCACATGGTCTCAATCCCTAGTCACATTTGATTGGTCCAGGGGTGGAAGCCTGACATAAGCACAGCCACCCATTGACATCCTGTAACATCAGTCTGGCAAGAAGAGAAGAGCTAGGCCAATCAGGCTGCTCCCCTGAAGACTAGGAACCGAGTAGCCTAAAGACTATTGTCAGTTAACTGTGGTCTACCAAGCTGGAGGGTTTTGCAGAGTCAAGCCAGGAATGGCCACTTGGGGCCTAGTGCCAGATGAGTAAGTAAGCAAAGGAAAAAAAAAAGATAGGACATTGGAAAAGATACAGAAAGAACCATAGACCCCATGAGGAAGAGAGTGAGATGAGAAAGGGGCCTCCTGCCTTTCCTAAAACTCGAGTTGTAGCTCTCCTGGGATCCTAGAGATAGCCTTTCAATAAAAGATGAGGAATACTGAGAATCTATTCCTTGCATCTGTAAAATACTGGACTAGAAACTCTCTTTTCCAGTGCCTCTCCTCTTGGAGGGCTGTCATTCATTTCCAGGCTACCCTGAAGGTGGACTTTTTCTATTGTGTTTGATGTCAACTGTAAAAAGTTAAACAGAAACCTCCATGAGATAGACATGGGAGACCAAAAGGGGTGCTCTCATGCCCTGTGACTATAGCAGACCCCAACACCCTGATGCTGGGAAAGATTGAAGGCGGGAGGAGAGAGAACAACAGAGGATAAGACGGCATCACTGACTCAATGGACATGAGTTTGAGTAAGCTCCGGGAGTTGGTGATGGACAGGGAAGCCTGGCGTGCTGCAGTCCATGGGGTCACAAAGAGTCGGACACAACTTAGCGATGAACTGAACTGAACAGCAAGAAGAAAGATCCCTTTCCTGGCAATGACTCAGCCAGTGCAAAACCATGACCTCTGTGTACTAGAGCCCTCCCACTTTCCTTTTCCCACTATAAAAGCATTCTCCTTCCCTTGCCATGCAGGCACTTGCATGTGGTTCTCCATGTTTGCAAACCCTAAACTGCAATTATCTACTGATCCCAAATACAATCATCTTTTCTGGAGAAATATTTGGCCACCTATGTATTTCAGATCAGATCTATAAAATAAACATTATATAGTCTATCTAAGTGAAACAACTTAGATCACAACAACTAACTGTGTGCTCACTGTATACAATGTACTGCACTAGAGACAAGGCTATGGTAGCAGCCCTCCAGGAGTTTAGATAGTCTAGCGGGGTAGATGAGCACAATCACAAAGAGCTGTTAACTGCTAAAGTTAAAGATGGAGGACCTAGAGATTATCACACAAAGTATGCCAGACAGAGAAAGACAAATATCATGATATCGTTTATAGGTGGAATTTTTTCTTAATGACTCAAATGAACTTATATACAAAATACAAATAGACGTACAGATATAGAAAACAAACTTATGGTCACCAAAAGGAAAGAGGGGAGATAAGTTAGGAGTATAGTATTAACATATATACAGTTCAGTTCAGTTCAGTTCAGTCGCTCATTTGTGTCCATCTCTTTGTGACCCCATGAACTGCAGCACGCCAGGCCTCCCTGTTCATCACCATCTCCCGGAGTTCACTCAGACTCACGTCCATCGAGTCCGTGATGCCATCCAGCCATCTTATCCTCTATCGTACCCTTTTCCTCCTGCTCCCAATCCCTCCCAGCATCAGAGTCTTTTCCAATGAGTCAACTCTTCTCATGAAGTGGCCAAAGTACTGGAGTTTCAGCTTTAGCATCATTCCTTCCAAAGAAATCCCAGGGCCGATCTCCTTCAGAATGGACTGGTTGGATCTCCTTGCAGTCCAAGGGACTCTCAAGAGTCTTCTCCAATGCCACAGTTCGAAAGCATCAATTCTTCGGTGCTCAGCCTTCTTCACAGTCCAACTCTCACATCCATACATGACCACAGGAAAAACTATAGCCTTGACTAGACGGACCTTAGTCAGCAAAGTAATGTCTCTGCTTTTGAATATGCTATCTAGGTTGGTCATAACTTTCCTTCCAAGGAGTAAGCGTCTTTTAATTTCATGGCTGCAGTCACCATCTGCAGTGATTTTGGAGCCCAAAAAAATAATGTCTGACACTGTTTCCACTGTTTCCCCATCTAAGGCAAAGTAATGTCTCTGCTTTTGAATATGCTATCTAGGTTGGTCATAACTTTCCTTCCAAGGAGTAAGCCTCTTTTAATTTCATGGCTGCAATCACCATCTGCAGTGATTTTGGAGCCCCCCAAAATAAAGTCTGACACTGTGTCCGCTGTTTCCCCATTTATTTCCCATGAAGTGATGGGACTGGATGCCATGATCTTCGTTTTCTGAATGTTGAGCTTTAAGCCAACTTTTTCACTGTCCTCTTTCACAGGACAAGTGATACTAGTTTGATCTTGAAGGATGAGAACAAAATTTTTGTGATACTGTGGTTCATCACTTAGGTTAAATTGTTAAAATAAG
This sequence comes from Madoqua kirkii, assembly GCA_006408675.1. NCBI lineage: Eukaryota > Metazoa > Chordata > Mammalia > Artiodactyla > Bovidae > Madoqua > Madoqua kirkii. The sequence continues at coordinate 30,367 of SJYC01097379.1, forward strand.
TGATTATCACCCTCTTATCAGTATTCATTTCAGATTCTCTAAGAAATGTCATGTAACCCGTTTTCCTTTTTCTCTAGTAGTGTTACAAAATTTGTTATAGTAGAATAAATGTGCATTTCCTGAAAACCATTTGACAGCTTGACCTTTTCAATTCAGATTAATCCCCTCCCCACTAACATCCACCCAAATCCAACATATATTAGTGAGAATTTGGGACCTTTTGAAATTTTTTTTCTGCCTCCTATTAAATCCTCTGTCCAGTTAAATCTCTGTAGCAGTAAGGAGTATCCTGCACTATTAATTTATGCTTGCTTTTGCCTCATGAGATTTATGACTAAATTAGTATAAGTATTTTGTAAATAATTTTAGAGTCTAAGGTACTTTAAATATTCTTGGTTATCTTATTTTGAAAGGTAATTGTGCTTAGTTCTGAAGATTGTCTGGGCTTAAGGTTATTAGATGTAGAAGAATGATTAATTCGTTTGCATTTGTGGCATCTCTGTTCTTTGCAGTGACAAAAATTTACTGTATACACTTTGCAAATCAAGAGAAATCGCATCTAATACTTCTTACCATTTTATGATTATTTAACACATGACTTGTAGCTGCTAAAAGGCTTTTCTGCTAACCAGCCTCCCTTTAGCAAGCACTTAGTTCTTTTATAATTAATATTTTCATTTTTAATACACATAGAGTGCCTAAAGGAAGTTTTATCTGGAAACAATCTGCATAGTATTTTAATGCAATACAATTTAGCAATTCATCTTTGCTATTTATGTTTTATTAAAAAATCAAGCCAGGATTTTATTTTTAAGCTCCTGGTTTAAAATGGGATTGTATGAAATCATGGGTGTGAAACTTGAAAACGGTAAAGCACTATAGAATTTAAAGAATCTTCCATTCAAAAAAAATAAGGAACCAAAAAATCCCTGCTAATGGTTGTTTTACAGAGTCAGTGCGAGGTCAAAGAGAGGTCAGTAAGATATATCTCATCTAGGCATTGCCCTGTACACCATCTGCCCATGTTAAATCACAGTGATAAGTAGGATGTAGACTTGTGTGTTGCTAATTCTTATTTTGCCAGACTTTCATGTCATCTTATGGTCATTACAATTGACCAATTACAGTTGACCAAATTGAATTATCTTTAATTAGTAGGTCTGTCTCATATACAGTGGACTAGTTGGACATATTTATCTGTTTAAGTGGTCTGTCCTCAGACTTGGAAAGCCAAATGTCATTTTTCAAGAGAAAAAAATGGGGGAAGGGAGACAGGAGGCTAGAATTATTTTATATGTTTAAAGGGAAGTATAATGTCAATAGTCTTGTAATATGTTTAATAAAAGTTTGCTATGGACTTTAAGATCTTTGGAGGAAAGTAACATTGGTTATGCAATATATAACATTTATTTTCTGTATAGACATGACATGCAAAGATTATTAAAACAGAAATTCTACTGTCCTTGTGATGGGAAGAAATAGCTCATTCCAAAGAACTCATTCATTAAAGATTTGGGTCCCAATGAAGATTTATAATATCTTTGCCAAGAAATTTTCTGTCTTGCTGCAAGCTGCACAGAATTACAGTGGATTCACACTGATTTACTCCTGTATAGATTGATTTTTATACTTGAGAGGCAAATTGATGAGAACAGAACATGTATTCCCTGAAGATGTGATGGGCCTTTGAGCAATGAAATCTGCCTGAAAAACTGGAGAAGCATCTATGGTTAGACAAGATTGGAGAGAACCAAACTCATCACTTCCTGACACTCATTTGCTGGGGTGATGGTATTGCCATCTCACATCGAGTCCTACTGTACAGCCATACGTCATGGTGACACCAGATAAATATGAAGTTCTCTAGGGCTTTATTTAACCCAGAAGTTCATTCAGCCAGTATCCCTTGATTCAGTATTAAAAAAGAAAAAAAAAATGGGGGAGGGATGAGACAGAGAGAAAGGAAGAGGAAGAGAAAAAACTGAGATAATTTTCTGTCCCTTTTCTCACTGAAGGTCACATGATGACCTATTTGCTGCAGTTTTGCTGTTTGTAGGTATGGACAGTGACTCCTTGTTTCTCTTTTGGAAAGAAATACCATTAACGCCATTGTTGCATCTACCCAACAGTTCAAGCCTTTATGTTTTTGTGACAGATTTCCTTAACATTTCAGAGTCAACACAAAAGTTAACCTTAAAAAGTGGTTTGTTTCTGAAGCATTGGTGAATCAGATCTTTTTTTAAAGTTTTTTTTTTTTTGATTTTTTATTTTATTTTATTTTATTTATTTATTTTTTTATTAAATTTTTATTTTTTGTTTAATGCTTATTCCATTTCACAGCACTGCATTGGTTCTGCCATACATTGACATGAATCAGCCACAGGTGTGGACGATCTCCCCATGTTAAAGCCCCCTCCCACCTCCCTTCCTTGCCCATCCCCCCGGTTCATCCCATACACCGGCCCCAAGCATCCTATATCCTGTATTGAACATAGACTGGTGCTTCATCTCCCATATGATTGTATACATGTTTCGTTGTCCTTCTCCCAGATCTTCCCACCCTCTCCCTCTCCCTCTGAAGCCAACAGTCCGTTCTATACCTCTGTGTCTCTTATATTTTTTTTTTTTTTTTTTAATTCTTGGTTGTGTTGGGTCTTCGTCACTGGGTGGGGGCTTCCTCTAGTTATGGTGAGCGGGAGCTGCTCCGCTGTGGTGTGCGGCCTTCTCATTACGTGACTTCTCTTATTGTGAAGCATGGGTTCCAGGAGCAAGGGCCTCAGCAGTCACATGAGGACTCAGTAGTTGTGGCATCTGGGCTTAGTTGCTCCATGACATGTGGGATCTTCTGGTGTCCCTTGCAATGCAAAGCAGATTCTTAGCACCTGGATCACCAGGGAAGCCCTGCATCAAATATTAGTTTCAAAAAATGTCAGTCGCCCCCTTCATTCCTCTACTCTTCCCTCTGTTCATCCATCCAGAAGTGTATTTATCATAAGCCTGCTATGTGCTGAGCTGGCAGTGTAACAGGTGCTTGGGAAAAAAATTGTCAATATTTTGAATGGAAACCCAGACTTGTCCTTTGAACTTACACATACGGGTTGTTATTAATTAGCAAAGGTGTTTTGAATGCTTGCTGTGTCAGGCAAAGTACTTATATCAACCCCTTGTGCAGATTTTGGGAAAGGTCTCTTTGGGGCAGCTACACAGAAAGAGGAAATACTGCTCCTTTCTTTTAGGAGTTTATTTACAATAATGATTACTCCAAGGAGTTCTAGTGTTGAAACGTAGAATTTATTGTAATTATGACTTTAGGAATAAGAATCTTATCAATTTAGTCAGAAATGAGGTCTACACTGCCCCAGCACCTAGTCAGTTCACCGAGAAAGGTGGATCTGATGACATCTGATGGTCTATAAATAAGAATTATATTCTTGGATTATATCATCTTTGTTTGGTGTTGCATATATGGCAGTTTGCTTCCAAATTAAGCCAAAATTATTTTCTTAGGGCTATGTGATAAGGACTAGACGTTTCGGCAATAGATATGGAAAATTTTAAACGGAATAAAAACTCTAAGTGCTATTGTAATTAGCCTTTCACTTTCCTGAAAATACTACGTATGGTTTCTGCAGTCATACTAAAATTTTAAAACAATCATGTCCTCTTTGGAAAGCAATTGCTTTAAATTGGATAGATTTCACTCATGTTTCAGTGAAAGAATTTGAAAATTCTGTCTTTGGAAACCAAAATACTGGATGGCAGAATTGGATGTGTCTTTCACTTTAAAATGCAGTCTCTCTCTGTGGTGAATATATTTGTTGTGGTAGAGTATTTGAAAGGAAATCCTCAGAATAATTTGGGGTAAAGAAAAACACTGTTTTAGAATAAGCCAACCCATCAATTTTGAACTTTGAAAATTGCTTTATTTTGAATCAGAAAGGATTAATAATTGCTCGTAGTGCAAAGAATATATGTTTGTATTACAATGTATAATCCTGTTCTAAGACACACTTCCGAATTTTAAAGGACTATGGCAAAATGCTATGATCTCCGTAATTTTTCTGAATGAATCAGTGTTGGGTTACCTCAGGATTTTGGCCTGGGTCCTGGCAGATCTCTCTCTGAATAAGTGATTCCTGTAAACGTTGGGAATTGTTTCACAGGTTAACTTTCCCATCATTTGACACTGCTTATGCTATATTGTCTCAGCCTAGATACATACTCTCTGGAAAGAAGGGTCCTGGTAGTCTGATAAGAAGCTCTCTTTCCTGAGGTCTGGGTTTTGTGTGTGTTGAGGGGGGGGCGGATCAGCTAGGAGAGGGATAAGCCAGCATGCCAAGTCACAGGGAGCCTCTTTACTGTGGGGCTCCATCCAAAAAGGGTTTGTAGCACAGTGTACAGTCTTGTAGCCCAGCTGTGTGGAGCATTGATTGCTTCTGCCTGGAGCAGGGATACTGTCAAGTTGCTCTGAGTTGAGTCATCTATTGACAAAGAGCTACCAGCCCGCAGATACTGCTGTGCAGAGCTGCTCCGGCGGCTCCCACCGCTCCCACGATGCCCTGCTTGTAGCAGCTGTCAGAGATACTGAGGGATCCACGGAAGGGGGAGGGAAAAAAAAAGAAAGACTTTTTACAACTGCCTGGAAGAAAGGGGGTGTGAGCTAGGAGGCATTCCCGTGCAGAGCTGACCAAAGGCGAGGGTAGGCACCCTTGCAGTATGAATGCACACCTCACCAAGCAGCACAGCTGCCCCCGGGGCTCCGGAGGCACGGATGCGGGTAGGAGTGTGCCCACACTGATCAGAGATGCTCACTGCGCCTGTGGCTGGCAGAGGAGTCCTCAGGGGCTCGGGTACACCTCCCAGACTATGCCCCCCTCTGGAGCTGGGGGCCCGGCTTCAAACAGGACCAAGCTGGTCACCTTATGGGACAGTGTGCGGAAAAGCCCCCGCAAGACGAGCACCAAGGGCAGAGGGGCTTGCGGGGAGCGCTGTGCTTGCCCACATGGCTGGATCAGCCCCGCACAGGTGAGCCTTTTCCTGTGACTTTGCCTTGACGGTCGATCGGGAGAAACTGAGAGCAAGTAAGGGATGGAGAGCATGATTTGGAAATTTGCCGAGTCTTCGTTGCTGACTCTAGGGTACGCTGGCGTGGTAAATGGTAGGCCAAGAAATCCCGTCGTTTTCATAGGTGTCTGTGGGCTCACACCTCTGGGCGGCCTGGGAAAGGCAAGGGATGCCCTGCTCCGTTTCTTTCAGTGACTTTTCCCCAAGTTCAACTTCTCTAGTCCTCAGATGATTTTACTATTCTGGTCATAGTCTTTTAGCCCCACTTTTACTTCTAATCATTGTTAACTTTTTCTGTCTAGCTGAGGTTTGTGTTTTTATTATAAGGAAGAAAGAGAAAATGAACTTTAATCAGATACTTTCCATCTCTTTAAATATAAAAGAGCATTTATTTCTTTAGCTACGGGATGCAGTGATTTGAAGTATGCTATTCTAATTTTACTCTGATAATGCTGTATATCTTTTCAGTAATGGAGAAAAAAATGTGTACTTAATAATTCATTTTATAAACAAAAGGATTAGAACTGGAAGCAAACCAGAGGATATGATTACACTCAGGATAAAATAATGAAACATTTCTTTTATTCGTAGAAGCAATAAGGTGATTTATATTAAAAAGCACAACTCATAGTCCCTGTAACGTATTTCTGAAGCAGATGTTCAGAATCTTTTAATTTGATTACTAGCTTATTCTTGCCCCCGAACTACTAGCATTTTACCAGAAGTGAGATTAGCTCATTTTTTCCCCTGCCTCCATCCAGAAGAAGGAGAACAACTTCCTATAAATGCTATAAAATATAAATAAAATGCACCTGTCATCATTGCCATAAATATAGAATTCCACTTGTAAATATTCATTGAAAAGAGAAAAGCTGTGTTTGAAGAAAAATGCTTTCTTGATCTTAAAATGATTTTAGCATAACTAAGAAGTAGATATTGATCATGAGTAAAAGGTTGTGGTCTGAGAGGTGTAGAGAATGTCCTAATTTTAATATTATTTTTTAAAGTATTTGTAAAAATATATCACTGAATCTTAAAGCTGTAGTTACATATACATGGTTGTGTATTGGCTTTTGATGCATTAACATCATGCATTTCAGCATCTGGGTTTAAATCGAGAATATATTGTCATTTTAGATTTAAACTAGTTCAGCTTGAAATAAAGCTTGATGTTTGGAAACTCAGTTTTTTTAAGTTAACATGAATTCCAAACTGAATACACAGCCTTGACAATTATGAAGTCTCTATATATTCTTTCCAATACATGTGTTTATATGTCTTTAACCTCTATCTCTTAATTGATTAGGTTTAAGTCTCTGTGAAAGGCTTAAATAGAGAAGACAAGTGCATCTAGCTTATGGATTTTGCACAGAGTAGTATGTGCAAGCATACTTTACTGTTATAATTCTTTTTATCCAAGATGTTATAAACTTTTCATAATTTCTCAAAGCAAAATCTCTAGTACTATAATAACTATACTCTAAAAATCTTGGTACATTTTTCATCAACCAAGGCAAACTTTTCCCTTCTTTGGTTTTTAACAAAGTCAGCCTCCTACTTCTTAAATTTATAGCCATTTAATGCTTTAAATATTGAAATAGACTCTGCAATGATAATTAAAGATCCAGTGGCACATGAGAAGGCAATAAAATGAGACAGCCACTGTCTCCCATTATTCTTTGCATATACATTTCTATACATTTTTTTCTCTTATTCACATGTACTTTATCAATTGCTAAGAGCAGTTATTTCCAAATAATGAAGAAGCAGTAACATATCTTTTAAGGTCTTCAATGTCATAACACTCTATTACCTGTTTCTTCCACCCTTTTACTACCTGAGTCCTAAAAATGTGCTACATCAGATTGATCAGTCTCTCTTCATTCCAATCCCATGCTCATTCAAATATATGGAGTATTTTTTAATGTGTCTGTATATGCACATGTATGTAGATTTTAATATATTTAAATATCTCTATAATACCTAACTACTTGTATGTATAACATATTTTCATGTGTATATAATTATATACATATACATGCATATGCACACATAAAAATTAAAGTTCTGTGTTATTCTTTTTGCTCTTAGAAATTT
>SJYC01097380.1:0-35130 GCA_006408675.1 Madoqua kirkii
GGAGTAGTGAGGAAGCTTTTGTGTTTTTCTTTTGTTCCTTTCTGTACTGTCAGATTTTTACAATAAAATGCATGCATGACTTTTTATATTAAAAATATTATCAGGTTTAGAAAATTACAGGTCATTTTTATTTTTATTTTGACTATAAAAAACCTTTGAATTTCACCAAAGAAATTAATGAGATATTTTAAATAAAATATAGATAAATCTAGAAATATTGGAGACTTCCCCTAAATGATGAGATCTAGGAAGATACGGTTGAAGTGGAGCCATTCAGTAGGGCTGTGAAGGATGGAAAAATAAAATAAGAAAATATGTGAAGGGAAGATCCTCCAGGGAGATGCCAAAAAACCAGCTAGGCAGAAAGGCGTGAAACTAGGTGGCAAGTTCAAGGTGAACTACCCAGCGTAGCTGAGCAATGACTGCAAGTCAGGAAACACCAGGATGGTTGTTTGGCCCATTTGTGAAAGGTTTTGAATATTCAGCCAAGAAGAGACAGCACCAGAGTTTTGCTTAAGGTGTAGCAAAGAGTATGAAAATAAAGAAAAAGAGTTAGAGGCAGGGCCGGTGGTTGAGAAGGCATTGCAATACCGGGGTGTTTTCAAAGTTCCTTCTCAAAAAGTGAGTTTTGTTCATGTTAAGTTGGCAAAGTAAAAGCTGAACTGTACATGTTTGGTATTACCTTGAAATGTGTTTCAAGGCACCTGTGACTCTATAGTTTTTCTATCCATTTCATTTATTTTAAGCTAACTGACATTCAGAAAGTTTGAATTAGAGAATTCAGTTAGGGTACTTTTTTGTTTTGTTTTCCAAATCTGATTTTTTTTTTAATTTTTATTGAAGTATAGTTGGTTTACAATGTTTCAGGTGCATATTGAAGTGATTCAGTTAAACATACATATCTATTCTTTTTCAGTTTCTTTTCCATTATGGATTATTACAAGACACTGAATATAGTTCCCTGTGCTATATGGCAGGTCACAGCCAAGGGTCAGGAGTGGTCGGAAGCCAAGTCGGTGGGCCCATGCTTTTAGGGGAATGGAGCTCAGGTGAACAGTGTGGCAGAAGGAAAGGGCACCTTCTCAAGATGAAGGAGGACTATATTTGGACTCCATTTTGGGCCCTGTTGCTTACTTACACATGACAAAACATGTCTCTTTCTCTGTGTCTCAGTAAAAAGAGAGGTGATCAAGATAGGTTGTTTTCAACCCAGGAACCTCCGACACCCAAGAATCCACAAAGATGCTAGTAGACATTCACAAATTATTCTCAATAGACTTTAGACTTTATAAGACTCCAAGGCAATACTAGTTCTTTCAAGCTAATCCAGAGTTTCAATGGATAATGCCCCCTTTTTATTTTATTTATAATAACCAGGAGAATATGTTAATTATAATTCACTAAGCAATCTTGTTATTTTAAAAATATACAATAAAAGAGGAGCTGGTGGTTAAAAAAAAATTATGATAAAAATGAACCAATGGATTGCCAAGATCATTCCAGGCCAAGAACATTCTAGAACCCTCCTTTTACCTGCTGCCAGATATCTGGTCAGTAGAGGTCTGTCTATGTCCTCAAGGTAGGAAACATGGGATTTGGAGCCAGATGGATTCAGGTTCAATCCTCATCTCTCACTTGCTAGCTGATTGACCCTGACCAAATCATTTAACCTCTTTAAATCTCAATTTTGTAATAATTAAATTGAAACTAAAATAGTATTTTCCTGATAGAGTCAAAGCAAGGAGTGAAAATATACAAACTTTAGTCATCGACATATTCCTTTCTGATCTCTGCCATATCTGCATAAAATCTGAAATACGAATTAAGTAACATTTTTCTTTAACTTATATGTTTTCACTTAATGCACTATAACAAGAAACAATGAACTGCTCCATACATAGAAAACCAGTATCATCATAAATTGATACTAGCCACAAGATGAATACCAATAAAAATTATACTGAAAAATGTTTCTCAGTAAATAACAAATAAAATTTTGTTAAATTCTAGCTAAATACTATTTCTGCTGAAGGTTCTGTGCCTGAGACTATCTTCTCTTTGTTAAAATGAAGACTAGCATGTATGAGAGTGGAGTTAGAAACACAGCAACTTCAAACTAAGGCTTTCTCCTTGCAATCATCAGAAAGCTGGGAAAGAATTAAAGGGAGCTCTCTGTGCAGTTCAGTGTTCCTCAGTGCCTCAGCTGGGTAACACCTGGAAATAATCTCTCATAACACAGAGCCACATTGCAGGCACACTGAAAAAATATAATGAAAGCAGTTGTCACTAGACTTGCCATCCAGTAACTGGATGAGTCTTTATGACTACTGTGACGAGAGCCAAGCCACTGGGCCCAGACACAGGCCCTGCCCACCCTGCTCCACGCTGGGCTGGCCGCCTGGCCGTATCCCAGCAGAGGCATCCGTAAGTGGCACTGCATTCAGTCACTCCTTCCTGCCTTTCATAACCACTTGTTAATGTCTTCTCCAGAGTACACCTTTAATTCACCCCTTTCAGTCCACTTCCGTAATGATGACCCATCACATGGCTTGGTTCTTCATCACCCTACCCCTCCTTCTGACTCTTTAGGATTCAGCTGGAAACACTGCTCTAAAAAGACTTCCCTGGTCCCCTAACCCCCCGTGCCAGACAGAGGTAACGGCCCTCTTTACTGTGCACCCTGGACTGTCTGCGCAGATTTCTGGTGTAATAAGTACTTGGCAAGACTGCAGTGTCCTGTTTATTGTCTGTCTTGCCTACTCAATCATGAGTTTCTAGAAGCTAGGAGCTGTGTTTAAATTACCATGGTATTACTTAGCTCATAATAGATGCTCAATTCAGTTTTTTAATATGGAAGGAAGGAAAGAAGGAGGAAGGAAGGGAGATAGGGAGATGGGAAGGAAGGAAGGAGAAAGAAAAGGAGGAAGGGAAGGAAGGAGGCAGGAAGAGAGGAAAGGAGGGAGGGAGAAGGGGAGAGATGTGGGTGCTACAATGACGGACCACAGCGCTTCTCACTTTCTGGTTTTCTAAGGCAGGAGAAAACCAACATAATTCAGGCAGAGTTGGCTCAATTCCCTGCTGTCCAATTTCTGTACATCCCCTTTACACACCATCCGTGGCATTTTCCTCATCTTACAAATACCTAAGGACTCCAGCCTTCACAGAAACAACCTTGACTCCTTGCCAGAAAGCAGACAAGCCTAAGAATAAAGGAAAATAAATAAATAACAACTGCATCGTCTCATACTTCGAGGTCTGGGAAATGAATTTCAAATGGCAGCTGAACTCAAAACTAAATGTTTGGCTTTCAGTGACAACCAGCTACTTGGCTGGAAGCCTCAGGCCCTGCCTGAGACCACTTAGAAACCGTGGGCCCAGAGTGCCTGGAGAGCGCCGCTGTCTCCCCTACACCTTCTTCAGGCAAGGAAGCAATTACTGCCAAGAGAAAACAAGCAAACCTTCTACCTACTACTGCAAAGCTGTGGTTTGTAGTGGATCTTCTTCTACCCTGGGAACTGCCCAATTAGTTCCTTAGGAGTTAGATTGTGTTTGCGAAGAGTTTACACACACCAGCAGATCAACCCCTATCATGTGTATCTCTCTCTCACACACACACACACACACAACACACACACCCTCACAAACACACACAGGAAATTGGGCTTTTAAACCTGGTGCCTCCTAACAATTCAGATGCTACAGGACTGTGTGTCTAGCCATGTGTAGCTACTTACATGCCCTAAGCCTGGGGATAAGATGCACTTCCAGGAGGCTGTCCCAAGATGGTGGAGGAATAGAATGGGGAGACCCCTTTCTCCCCTACAAATTCATCAAAAGATCATTTGAATGCTTAACAACTTCCACAAAACAACTTCTGAACACTGGCAGAGTACACCAGGCACCCAGAAGGGCAGCTCATTCTCTTTGAAAGGAGGTAGGACAAAATATAAAAGACAAAAAGAGAGACAAAAGAATTAAGGCTGGAGATCCTTCCTGGGGAGGGAGTCATGAAGGAGAAGTCTCCAAACAGCAAGAAAGCCTCTCACCAGCGGGTCTGTGGGAGTTTTAGAATCTTAAGAGGGCAACATAACCGGAAGAAATTTTTTAAAAAAAAAGAGAGAGAGAGAGACACACAGAGGACGTGCCTAACCTTACTGCAACTCCCAGCAGAGAAGTAGCGCAGACGCTCGGGTCGGCCACCAGCAAGCGGGGCCTAGACAGGGAGGCACGGGCTGCATGCTTAGGGTAGGGGCCAGGCCTAAATGACCTGAGAATAACCTGAGGGAGCTAACAGCAGCCCAAACTATGGATCAAAGAACAAAGGACTGAGCGAATACCAAAGGAGAGCTAGCCTGCTGCATACAGGCCCCTCCCACACCCCACTGGAGGCAGAGGCAGGCGGGCCACAGTCATACATGGAAGGCAAGGGGCAATCTCGGCCCCAGAGACCGGCATCCTCCACCAAACTGTGAGCAGGCTCCCAGTTGCTAACCATGTCTTCCTGGGATCCTGGACGGTTGACATCTGCCAGGAGGGTCGCAGCCTGAGATCAGTTCCCCAGAGGAGACACACATCACACCTGAGATGATGCTCTCATGGCATACCCAGGAAACCAAGTGCCTGGGACCAGGATGGAGATAAAGACCACGGCCCACCTGGGACAGGGCACTTGCCAAGCATCTGTTTACCCGAGCTGCTCAGACCTGGGAAGGACACAAAACGCACACCCACCTGAGTCTGTGCCCTTGCAGAGTACCCGAGAACCTGAACCTGAGCAGCTTAGACTGGGGAAGTGCATGAAACTTGGAGCCCACTTTGGACAGTTCCCCTGCAGAGCAACATGGAGCCTGAGCAGTGTAGACCGGGAAAGCACACGTGCCGTAAGCTGGGGCAAACCCAATGTGGCCCAGGCACTGGGAGCACTCCCCACACACGCCAGTGATATTTATTTGCAGTGTTCCTCCCTCCCCACAGCACAAAAGAACAAGTGAGCCTAAATGAGTGACCACCTTCACCCCCTTGTGCCAGGGTGGAAATTAGACACTGAAGAGACTTCAAACACAGGAAGCCAAAATAAAAAGAGGGAACCACTCTGGAAGTGACAAGTGCAACAGATGAAAACTCTGTAGTTAACATTGACTAAGCATTGGAAGGAACCTAATATTCTTGAGAAGAAGTACGAGCTGGAACAAGGAACTAGCTGAAACTGAACTGACCCCATACTGCCCTCAACAGCTCCAGAGAAATTCCTAGATATATTTTTACTATTACCACTTTTAAATTTTTTTTATTTCTAAGTTCTTTACATTACTCCTTTCAGTCAGTCAGTTCAGTCGCTCCGTTGTGTCTGACTCTTTGCAACCCCATGAATCACAGCACGCCAGGCCTCCCTGTCCATCACCATCTCCCGGAGTTCACCCAGACTCACATCCATTGAGTCTGTGATTCCATCCAGCCATCTCACCCTCTGTCGTCCCCTTCTCCTCCTGCCCCCAATCCCTCCCAGCATCAGAGTCTTTTCCAATGAGTCAACTCTTCGCATGAAGTGGCCAAAGTACTGGAGTTTCAGCTTTAGCATCATTCCTTCCAAAGAAATCCCGGGGCTGATCTCCTTCAGAATGGACTGGTTGGATCTCTTTGCAGTCCAAGGGACTCTCAAGAGTCTTCTCCAACAACACAGTTCAAAAGCATCAATTCTTTGGCACTCAGCCTTCTTCACAGTCCAACTCTCACATCCATACATGACCACAGGAAAAACCATAGCCTTGACGAGACTGACCTTAGTCAGCAAAGTTTTGAGTATACAATCTAGGTTGGTCATAACTTTTCTTCCAAGGAGTAAGCGTCTTTTAATTTCATGACTGCACTCACCATCTGCAGTTAACTTTCATTTTTATAATCTACTATTACATTGCCAAAAAAGACCCTACTTTTAAAGCAAATTTCATATATATATTTTTTATAATTTTTGTGGTTGATTTTGTTTTGTATTTATAACATTGTATTTTTGAGAGTCTAACCTCTACTCTAGATTTTTAATCTTTGCTTTTTGGTATTTGTTATCAATTTTGCACCTTTAAGAATCTCATCTTCAGTATCCACTTTCACATACAGATGTGATCACTGGCTTGATTGCTCTCTCCCCTTTTGACTTTCCCTTTTCTTCCCCAAGTGACTTCTACCTCCTCCCTCCCCTTTCTCTTCTCTATTTCACTCTGTGAATCTCTCTGGATGTTCTGGGCTATTGAGAACACTTAAGGAACTGATTACTGGCTAGACCTGTCTCTCTTCTTTTGACTACCCCTCTTCTCCTCCTGGTAACCTCTATCTCCTTTGTCGCTCTTCTCTTCTCTATGTAACTCCATGAACCTCTCTGGGTGTTCCAGACTCTGGAGAGCACATGGGAATTGATTACTGGCTAGATTGCTCTCTCCCCTTTGACTCCCTCTCTTCTCCTCATGGTCACCTCTATCCCCCTCCTCCTTCTTCTCTTCTCCATGTAACTCTGAGAACCTCTCTGGGTGTCCCTCAGTGTGGAGAATTTTTTTTTACCATTAATATAGATATTTTATCATCTGTGCTGTATGGATAGAGAAGTGTTAAGGCTACTCTAAGAATAAGACTGAAAGCCAGACTGGTTCCAAATAGGAAAAGGAGTATATCCAGGCTGTATATTGTCACCCTGCTTATTTAACTTATATGCAGAGTACATCATGAGAAACACTGGGCTGGATGAAGCATAAGCTGGAATCAAGACTGCCAGGAGAAATATCAATAACCTGAGATATGCAGATGACACTACCCTTGTGGCAGAAAGCAAAGAACTAAAGAGCCTCTTGATAAAAGTGAAAGAGGAGAGTGAAAAAGTTGGCTTAAAGCTCAACATTCAGAAAACGAAGATCATGGCATCTGGTCCCATCACTTCATGAGGAAACAGTGGAAACAGTGTCAGACTTTATTTTGGGGGGCTCCAAAATCACTGCAGATGGTGACTGCAGCCATGAAATTAAAAGATGCTTACTCCTTGGAAGATGGCAGAAAGCAAAGAACTAAAGAGCCTCTTGATAAAAGTGAAAGAGGAGAGTGAAAAAGTTGGCTTAAAGCTCAACATTCAGAAAACGAAGATCATGGCATCTGGTCCCATCACTTCATGAGGAAACAGTGGAAACAGTGTCAGACTTTATTTTGGGGGGCTCCAAAATCACTGCAGATGGTGACTGCAGCCATGAAATTAAAAGATGCTTACTCCTTGGAAGAAAAGTTATGATGACCTAGACAGCATATTGAAAAGCAGAGACATTACTTTGCCGACTAAGGTCCATCTAGTCAAGGCTATGGTTTTTCCAGTAGTCATATATGGATGTGAGAGTTGGACTATAAGGAAAGCTGAGTGCTGAAGAATTGATGCTTTTGAACTGTAGTGTTGGAAAAGACTCTTGAGAGTCCCTTGGACTACAAGGAGATCCAGCCAGCCCATCCTAAAGATCAGTCCTGAGTGTTCATTGGAAGGACTGATGTTGAAGCTCAAACTCCAATACTTTGGCCACCTGATACAAAGAACTGACTCATTGGAAAAGACCCTGATGCTGGGAAAGTAGAGGAGGAAGTAGAAGACAGGAGGAGAAGGGGACGACAGAGGATGAGATGGTTGGATGGCATCACTGATTCAATGGACATAAGTTTGGGTAAACTCCAAGAGTTGGTGATGGACAGGGAGGCCTGGCATGCTGTGATTCATGGGGTTGCGAAGAGTTGGACACAACTGAGCAACTAACATGAACTGAATTATGAGCCTATTTTATTTTTTAATATTTTTATGAAAGTGAAAGTGAAGCCGTTCAGTCGTGTCCAACTCTTTGCGATCCCATGGACTGTAGCCTACCAGGCTCCTCTGTCCACGGGATGTTCCAGGCAAGAATACTGGAGTGGATTGCCATTTCCTTCTCCAGGGGATCTTCCCGACCCAGGGATCGAACCCAGGTCTCACGCATTGTAGACAGGCGCTTTACCGTCTGAACCACCAGGGAAGTCCATAATATTTTTATGGAAGTATATATAGTTCATTTACAATGTTGTGTTAGTTTCTGCTGTACAGCAAAGTGAATCAATTATACATACACATATATCCACTCTTTTTTAGATTCTATTCCCATGTAGGTCAGAATAGAGTAGTGAGTAGATTTCCCTGTGCTCAATGGTAGGTTCTCACTAGGTATCTGCTTTATATTTAGTAGTATGTGTATGTAGGTCCAAACCTCCCAGTTGATCCCTCCCCAATGAGTCCATTTTAAAAATCTACCTCCTCTTCTCTTGTACCCATTGGTTAGCCTAAGGTTTAATATCACTTAATGCTTTAGGAAAAGCATTAAGTTTTTCATAAAGAACTTCCAATGTTAAATCAGTAACAGATTGGTCTCTGTATAGAAACTATCCAATTAACCTGACTGGATAGTAAAAAAAAAAAAAAAAAAAAAAAAGCTATCTTTCATTAGTCATTCACCTCCAGAAAGAAAAGGTCAGTCTTTATCTTAATAACAAAGAGGACACCTTAATCATGGCAAACCTCCTGAATAAATCAAAATGAACACCCTCTGTTAGATAAATGAAGATGAGCATCTCAGTAGGTACCCATTTCCCTGACAGGAGCAGAGAGGAAAGCCTGTTTGCCTGTCTGTGTCTGTCTGTGCTCTGAAAAGGTGGCACGTGATTAGACCTGACACATGTTTGTATCTGAAGAGCAGGACTGAGCAGCAAAGGGGACACCTCTAACATCCTCTCTCAACAGCACACTCACATGTAACACCACCATACAGCTTTACCTAACCTTCTGTACTCAAAAAAAAAAAAGAAAAATTACTTGGCTTGACCCTCAAGGAAATCCTGTGATGTAACTAAAGGGCAGGCTCAGTTTTACGGATGAAGAAGTGAATCAGAAGAGTGACCAGGCACCTAGGCATGGATGGGCGGGCCATCAACTTATTCACCTGGCAAATGAATAAATACCAGGCATGGCACTGGGTCCTGCAGAGGTGATGGGGAGCAGGGAAGAGTATGTCTGCTTCCGCAGCCCTTAGAGAGGAGAAGGAAGGTTAGACAACTGTGGGAAATCCAAACACTGCTATATTCCATGGGCTTTGAGGGCCTCTGAATATCCTAGAGTTCTATGGTGTTAGCCCTGAGATATAATGAGATTTGACCACAATGATTTTGGGGGTATGTTTTTCTTTCCTTCTGGCTGCATGGTTTGTGGGATCTTTAGTTCCTCAACCAGGGATTGAACCCGAGTACACAGTAGTGACAGCCGAGTCTTCACCACTGGAACTCCAGGGAATTCCCTGGACTGTGACATTTTAAAGGTAATGATGAAGTTGAAACAACTGCTCCTTTCGCCTCATTTGGCAGCTCAAACAAGACTAAACACAAAAGTCCCAATATCTCATCGTCATCTCTCTGCCTGTACAAATGGTCAGGACCTGTCAGAGTCAAGGGGGCTTTGCATCTCACCAGACTAACACAAAGAGAAAAAGGGAATTTATCACCTCCCCTCTCAATCTGAGCCCTCCCTGGAGCTAAAGCCATATACCAAGGCCAGGAGGGGAGGATGGCAGGGTGAGGCAAAGGAGAGGGACTTCACAATTCTGTGACAGTGTTTCTTTTGTGTGGATGAAAGATGTTGCCTGCTATATCAATAAACAAAGATGCCGCAGCTGTCAAGCCATCAGCCATAGCAGCCACCCTGACTCTGAATCCTGAGGGAGCTCAGGATGGAGAAAAGCCCAACACTGGCCTACAGGGTTCACATGCACATCAAAGGAATGGTTTTGTTGAGCCTGGACTCTTACATCTTCCCATTTATAGCAACAAGCTAAATTCCTTAACTTGAGATATCCAATTTTCTTTAATTAATGGTAACCTTTTGATGTTTCAATTGTCTGGTCTTTGTTGTGAAACCTCCTATATAACCTGGCCCCTCCCCTACCACTTTGGGGCAGTCTCGCACTCTGAGAGACTGCCTTCCAGACTTAAGTCCTCAGTTCTGCTTGCCAAATAAAACATAATTCTCAACTTTTAGACTGTGCATATTTTCCAGTCGACAGTTGATACTACTAATTGTTTTCTTCAAAAAGCACAAATGAGAAACACTTCAAATTTAGGGTATCTTTTGGGGGGTCAGATTTTGAGTTCATTTTAGTTACTATGAGTTTTAAAACAGAATTCACATAGGGTATTTTATTCCCACTTTCCTTCCCACAATGAAGAGTGAAATCACAGTACCAATGAAACTAGCTTTTGTCCTCTGGCTCCCAGAGCGTCCCATTTGGTCCAATTGCTTCTCAAACTTGATCTATTATCAACCTTGAATTATCTTCTGTACCCACTTTCTCTGAGCTCTGAGCCCTACTCTCTCTCTCTCTCTCTTTCTCTCTCTCTCTCTCTCTCTCTTTCTCTCATTTGTTTTCTAGGTCCATAAAATGCTCTGCCTTTTCCTCAGTCAACAAGATTTATTCAAGTTATCTTGTTATAAGTTGGTTGCTCCAGCACCCTGTCTCTAGCGGTCATAAATTCCTAACGCAACTCCTCTGCGCTCCATCACCGTGAAGACTGAATAGCTTTTATGACATCACTGTAGGTACAGAAACCTTGCCAGGGAGCGCAGAAACAGAAAGACATAAACGCTCTGGTCACAATCCTCTGAGCCAAACTCCCACTCCATCAGGCAAATGAAGTTTCTTTTGAGCCCCAAGGGAACTCTAAGATTACAATGGATATGGCTCGTACTCTTGATATTCTTGAAAGTATCTGCTGCCAACCTGTGCTCTGTGGCCACTGGTGACCCATAAAAAGCCTTTATTGGTTCAATGAAAAAGTACGGAGTTCTTGCTGTTCGTAAGCTCTACTTTCAGTTACTTTGCACAAAAACACTGTTTATTTTCATCACACATATCATCATCTGAAATAAAATTTTTATCTTGGTTTATTTCTCTCAACAAAATATACATTCCAGGAAATCAAGGGGTTCATCGGGTTTGCCTAGAATTGTATCCCTAGTGTTTGATAGATAGTAGGTGCTTAATAAATATTTTTTGGATGGATGGAAAGTAAAGCAAAGGTCTTACTCAAGACCTTTGCCTTACTCCTCATTTCACTCCAGGATTTTAGAAATGGAATAGCTGATTTTTATGCCCTCATGTTTATAATACAATTATGACATACTTCTTTCTTGCAGATAAATTTTTTTCCATACTAGGCATCTTATTATTTCCATCTCAGTTACACAAGTAGCTTCTCTGTGAGGGGAATTTGGTCACACACATTGGAAGCCAAGTCCAAGGCATCGTAAGTACGGCTGGGGAATTTAACATTCTGGGAAAGTTTAAATACTTCTTTCTGAAGGTTTCTGGGGCACCTAATTAAATTCAAACATATTTAATGGCATTTACTCTATACCAAGAATCATTGTAAGCCTGGTAAGAAATAAGCAGCTTCAAACAAAACAGCACACTTCTATTGTATTGAGAGCCATAGGGGATTTTGTCTGTGACGAAAAGGGGATTTCATACATTTTTTTAAAAATGAAAACCATTCTTCTAGATAATACCTAAACTCCTCAGCTATAGCTTTTCCAGTAGTCATGTACAGATGTGAAAGCTGGACCATAAAGCAGGCTGAATGCCAAAGAATTGGTTCTTTCGAACTGTGGTGCTGGAGAAGGCTCCTGAGAGTCCCTTGAACAGCAAGGAGATGAAACTAGTCAATCCTAGGGAATCAACCCTGAATGTTCATTGGAAGGACTGGTGCTAAAACTGAAGCTCCAATACTTTGACCACCTCATGTGAAGAGGTGACTCATCAGGAAAAGACTCTGATGCTGGGAACGATTGAAGGCAGGAGGAGAAGGGAAAGACAGAGGATGAGATGGTTGGATGGCATCACTGACTCAATGGACATGAGTTTGAGCAAACTCTGGGAGATGGCGAATGACAGGGAAGCCTGGTGTGCTGTAGTCCATGGGATTGCAAAGAGTCGGATGTGACTGAGAGACTGAAATGAACAACACCAATAAAGCTCCTTCCGTTGCTAACTCTCTGCAGTTTTCCCATTTCCACTCAAGACTTACCCTAAACTTTCCCTAACTCTCCTTTCCCTAAACCTTCCACACTTGTAAAATAGATAAGTATATTTACAATGAGTCCTGAATCTTACTTACATAAATCTGTGTTTCCTTCAAAATGAGAATATAACATTATACTATACGGATCCCGTACTTTCAAATCTTTTTTGATCTCTATAACAGACTTGTGCATCTTGTATGATAGACTGTTTATCTCCCATCCCCCAAATAGGCATTTGAAAAAGCTGTAATGCTGAGGGCTCGTCCAAAATCTCATAATATGTGACAGCCTGGTCAAGGCCAGACCTGATTCCTGACTTTGCCATCTTGTCCTGGATGAGGATGGCAAAACGAAAGACACGCTTTCCTTTCCAACCCATGGTAAGTACTATACTAATCAACCACACTGCCCTCCTTCCCGTTGCTCCTAGCGGCAACCTTATTTAGAAACCAATTAATGTCAAGTTGAAACCTGAGAGCTGAAACATATTTGCCTTCCCTGCATTAACCAAATTCCCTGTGTAAATTAGGAAGCCTCTGGTGAAAAGCTAAATAGAGTGAAAACTACTTTTTGCAAAAGAAGGCAGAGTGTTGGAGGGACACAAGGAAGGTGAGCTAAGAGAACAGGAGATGAGGTGGGTTTTGAATTTTATATTCTATAGTTGCCTGAAAGTCCTAAGACTTGGGTGTCATTTTCCTCTAGTTACTGTAGAAAGCAGGGATGAATCATTGTCACCTCCGTGAAAGATTCAACTGTTACATGCAAATAGCTGTTTATTCCATTCCCTGCTTCCGTTAAGAGGGAAACGATGATTTCAGCCTCTCCCTGGGTGACCAGTGTGTACATATTCCCTCCCTAACACCTCCATGAAAACATGTAAATGGTGCTTTTTACAATCAACCCAGCTCTAAGTGTGTCAGTAGTAGAGGTGATATGCTAACTCTGAAATAACAGCTTATATAAATTCAAATGATCCTCTGTTTGGGAAAACAAATATAAGTGCATCTCTTAGAATCTGTCTTTCTATCTTGGGTGATTCATTCTCATTTTTAACCTGGCAAAAATGCTAAATAATAATAAAATTGATAACATACCTGAAGAGGTGAATCAGCCAACACCAACGTTTCCATTAGATGCACTAACAGCATCTTTTATATTTTCTCCCAATAAATAATATTAAAAAAGAGATGTCTCTTACACTAGCACTTAGCAGAAATAAAACCTATTATTTTCTGGATAACTGAAACAAAAACAGAAATATGAGTGTGACCAGACTGATGACATTCCCAGAATCCTAACCAAAACAAAGTTTGCTGAGATCATCTGAGAACGCCCTCCTTTTGAGTTCTGCAAAGACATCCCCCTAAAAAAAAAAAAAAAAAAAAAAAAACTGTTAACTGGAAATAAGCCATTTCCCCCTGCACTGGTTAATCTCTGCACCTAAACAAAGCAGATGAGGCATCAGGGTTACTCTACAACTTGAGATCACTGAGTCTTTTCCTATTTAATTGTACTTTGAAAGAAGATTGTATTCTCAGACACCTGTGGCCAACTGGTGTCTGGAAATTTGCCCGTCTTGTTTGATGGAGGTCATCCAACTTGGAGGTCACTCACTCCAGCTTTCACCATGACCTCCTTCCCCCAGATTATTTTTGATGTTGTTTTAGCTCTGCTGCGAAGCTTGCAAGAACTTGGTTCCCTGACCAGAAATTAAACTCTTTCATAACAGTGAAAGCCGGGAATCCTAACCACTAGGTCACCATGGAACTACCCTCCTTCCCACCCCCCAGATTATTCTTTTTTTTAATGTAACATAAATATTTTATTTCCCAGATTATTCTTGAAGGTGCATGTATGGTACATCCTGGATATCGGTAGGCCTTGCATTTCAACTCATCTGGCCAGTCCCATAACTCAAGTCTCTCAAACTGGTTTGTAATCCTACTGTTGATGAACCATTATAATATGCTTGGCACTATAATAAGAGCTTTATAGATGTCATCTCACAAAGACGCTAAGTCTGAAGTAAGTGCTAAGTTCATCTCCATTTTACAAATGAGGAAGCCAAGGCTCCCAAGTCACCCAGCTTGGGAGAACCTAGATTAAAAGCCAGGATTCCGAGCCTTTGTGCTAGGTTCTATGCAACCTTGCCTCATGGCCAATGAGACTTCATTCAGACATGCACAGGAAAATAGTACATTCTGTCACAGTCCTTCATCCGCCAATGCTGCTGCATTAAACAAACAAAACATTTTAATATCAGGATCTAAAAACAGCAAGGAGACAGTGTTCTTACTGTTATAAACAATGGCTTAAAATCAAATATCATGCACATTTTCATTCCGGTGACCCAGCAGATAAAATTTTTTTCTGTGTTTGGGGAATTCTCTGTTAAGCATCTTGTTAGGAGGCAGAGACTTAAATGTACTGCTTGCTTCCCCAACCTGCCTTGAAGCAGGGCATGGGACATGGCCTAGGCCCATCGGCTCAGAGAGTCCCACTCAGGATTCTGAAACAGCAGTAAGAGATATAGATAAGCTGCGACTGTGAAGAATCTATTTGAAGACTAGTGATGGAGGAAAGTTCCCCATGCCCAAGTGAAGCAGAGCCAGTCGTATACAGTGTGCGAGCTGCAGCCACACAAGCCGTGGCGTCCAGAGTCAAAAGCAACAGCTCCGGGGGCCTCACAGTCCAGTTCTCTGCCCATGACTTGTCTGCAACTCCAGCTTCGGTCCTGACCGCTCAGGCCCCCAGCCTTTCAGGCCGTGGTGGAGGTTGCCCTGTGTGCCTTTAACACATTTCTTCTCTGCTCCCAAGTCAGTTTCTGTTGCTTGCTCTGAGTAGACCAGAAAGGCAGAAATCTAGCATCACAAAAGTCTCCATTTTCCACAATCCCTTGCCAATCATTTCACTAAAGGGGGCAGGGGAGGAACAGAACAATCAAATTTTATGATAAAATCCAGACTCTGGAATTCTGCTCCGATGCATGCAATTACCTATCTAAGACTAAAGAGTGACCAAAAGAAATCATTTGTACATGGCCACTCTAGTAACTAAATTCACCAGGTCTATGGATACCCCAAACAGTTCAAGTTTTTCCTTAGAACCATGGAGCTGGATTCCAGAAAATACCTAGATTACAGAAATATGGAGTATCCTGGGAAACAGGATAACGTATCCAGATTAAAGAGAAAATGTCTGAGTAATATTAGATAAGGCAAGGAAGTTTTCTAAATGAACAAAGCTTTTGTGGGAGATAAAAAGCTATTCTCCAAAAATCAAAAATATAAGATAAAATATTTTTAACAATAAAAGCTGAAATAGAGTACATAAATCCCTGTGCTTTACATTATGACCCTTGCACTTTCAAATCAGTGTGCCTTTGTGGAGGGGGTTTTACACATGCACATTGGAGAAGGCAATGGCACCCCAATCCAGTACTCTTGCCTTGAAAATCCCTTGGACCGAGGAGCCTCGTGGGCTGCAGTCCATGGGGTCGCTAAGAGTCGGACACGATTGAGCGACTTCACTTTCACTTTTCACTTTCATGTATTGGAGAAGGAAATGGCAACCCACTCCAGTGTTCTTGCCTAGAGAATCCCAGGGACGGGGAGCCTGGTGGGCTGCCATCTATGGGGTCGCACAGAGTCGGACACGACTGAAGTGACTTAGCAGCATGCTAAAAATGATGTTGAAATGCTTTATACCCCCCAAAAAACATACTCCTTAAAATTCCCAGTTGCTCAAATTGTGTTTCTGGTAACATGCTCCCACATGCTGTTTCATTCAGCTATACTTCATCAAGTGTTTTCTATGTGTTAAGCACTTTGCTAGACCTAAGAAGACAAAGATGAATAGGACTCATCCTCATCCTATTCACCAACAGATACTCTCAATGCTGTGTGACAAGTGCTAACAAAGAGAAACACAGTGATGATGGAGGAGCTGCATGGGGTAAATCTAGAAAGGCAAGATTTATTTACACAAACCTCAAAGAAAAATAAATTATAAAGTTGACTTAACTAGTAAGTCATCGGCTTAGTCAGTTCACATGGAACACATGCCCACATCCATTTCCTTTGCCCACTAGCAGTTCAATTTCCTCTTGGGAATTTATTGCTACACCATTGTGCATAATGGAGACAGGGTGATTCCAAGTGCCCACCTTTCAGGACAAAAGCTAAAGTCACCAGAACCCTCCACTCCTCACTCTCAAAAAAGTCAGGAAGCAGACCAGTAGCATATGCTCAGCCAGATGGATCTTCTTCTAAGGTTCTGAGTCTGAAACAGATATTGCATTGCAGGGAGAGAAGGAAGAGTTGGTGGTAACCTACAGACAAGCCCACCTCCCACGGTCACAGAGTCATTCCTGTGGTTCTTGCTGCCCAGTATTCCCCAGGCCTGTTTGGTTCCTGCCCTGTGGAAAACCTTATCTACGAGTCTGTCGTATACTCTGAAAACCTCTGAGAATTTCTCTACATGGGATCCAGCTCCACATGCTCCCACATGCTGTTTCATTCAGCTATACTTCATCAAGTGTTTTCTATGTGTTAAGCACTTTGCTAGACCTAAGAAGACAAAGATGAATAGGACTCATCCTCATCCTATTCACCAACAGATACTCTCAATGCTGTGTGACAAGTGCTAACAAAGAGAAACACAGTGATGATGGAGGAGCTGCATGGGGTAAATCTAGAAAGGCAAGATTTATTTACACAAACCTCAAAGAAAAATAAATTATAAAGTTGACTTAACTAGTAAGTCATCGGCTTAGTCAGTTCACATGGAACACATGCCCACATCCATTTCCTTTGCCCACTAGCAGTTCAATTTCCTCTTGGGAATTTATTGCTACACCATTGTGCATAATGGAGACAGGGTGATTCCAAGTGCCCACCTTTCAGGACAAAAGCTAAAGTCACCAGAACCCTCCACTCCTCACTCTCAAAAAAGTCAGGAAGCAGACCAGTAGCATATGCTCAGCCAGATGGATCTTCTTCTAAGGTTCTGAGTCTGAAACAAATATTGCATTGCAGGGAGAGAAGGAAGAGTTGGTGGTAACCTACAGACAAGCCCACCTCCCACGGTCACAGAGTCATTCCTGTGGTTCTTGCTGCCCAGTATTCCCCAGGCCTGTTTGGTTCCTGCCCTGTGGAAAACTTATCTACGAGTCTGTCGTATACTCTGAAAACCTCTGAGAATTTCTCTACATGGGATCCAGCTCCCATAACTTTCCATTAAATTATTATTTGCTTAAGGAGGAAGGGCCCTTATAACCAAGGATCCCCGCAGCTGGACCTCTTGTGGTCCCAGCTCTCCTCAGTTCAAGCCGCATCTCCTTAGCAAAGATGACAAACCATTTCCCCTTGCACTGCTACCTCCACACTCTTATCACTTGCCTTGCCTCTCAGGTATCCAGTAGCTCGACTCCTCATTTGAAAATCTGCAACTTCCAAGCTGAGCAGCTATTTTACATGGGGATTCTGGGCCATGTCTGGGCCCAGTTGATTCATGATGAGCCCCACAGCCAGCCTCCCAAGCCTTTGAAAACCATTAAGCATAATGTTGCAGGGTTGGCCACATATAGATTACTGAGCTGGAAAATGATGTTAGACCTCAAGTATCCTTGCTTTAGTTTTATGGGTAATTAAGTTGAAAGTGCTGTCAGGGTTTGAAGAATCAATTAAATCGAATGTATAGAATAGAGTGTCCAACTCCACAACTTGTTTAGGAAAGTGTTGGGGGCTTATTGACCAGATGGAGTGATCATTGGAGCTTCATGTTTAATCTTCATGCACAAAACAAATGGACTAAGAGTGAAGAGTTATTGCTGAGAATAATCAGCAGCTATTAATATGATTCATTAAATGTACCAAGAGAGCTGGAACCAAATCTACTTTGTTCACTGCAAAGTTTTCAAAGCCTAACACACTGAAGCAAATGCTCACTATGTGTTTTCTATGAATGAATGAATGAATATCAGGCATAGGGCTAAGCACTTTATGTACATTATGTCATTAAGTCTCTTATTAAGTCCTCACAACTCTATATAGGTATTATTCTCTCTATATAGTAGATTTGGCACTGCTGGCTCTGAGAGGTTAAGCAATTAAGAGGTAAGGTCCCTTTTCTCCACACCCTCTCCAGCATTTATTGCTTGTAGACTTTTTGATAGCAGCCATTCTGACCAGTGTGAGGTGATATCTCATTGTGGTTTTGATTTGCATTTCTCTAATAATGAGTGATGTTGAGCATTTTTCATGTGTTTGTCAGCCATCTGTATGCCTTCTTTGGAGAAATGTTTGCTTGAGTCTTTTTCCCACTTTTTAATTGGGTTGTTTGTTTTTCTGGCATTGAGTTGTATGAGCTGCATGTATATTTTGGAAATTAATCCTTTGTCAGTTGTTTCATTTGCTATTATTTTCTCCCTTTCTGAGGGTTGTCTTTTCACCTTGCTTATAGTTTATTTTGCTGTACAAAGTTTTTAAGTTTAATCAGGTCCCACTTGTTTAAGGGAATGCTCTTGCACTGCTGGTGGCAATGTAAATTGATACAGCCACTATGGAAGATATGGAGATTCCTTTAAAAACCAGGAATAAAACCACCATATGACACAGCAATCCCACTCCTAGGCTTATATCCAGAGGAAACCAAAATTGAAAAAGACACATGTATCCCATTGCTCACTGCAGCACTATTTACAATAGCTAGAACATGGAAGCAACCTAGATGTCCACTGACAGATGAATGGCTAAAGAAGTTGTGGTATGTATACACAATGGAATATTACTCAGCCATTAAAAGTAAGACATTTGAGTCAGTTCTGATGAGGTGGATGAGCCTAGAACCTATTATACAGAGTAAAGTGAGTCAGAAAGAGAAAGATAAACATCATATTCTAACGCACATATACGGAATCTACAAAAATGGTACTAAAGAATTTATTTACAGGGCAGCAGTGAAGAAACAAACATGGAGGGGTGGCAGGCCTAAGATGGCAGAGGAATAGGATGGGGAAACCACTTTCTTCCCCACAAATTCATTGAAAGGTCATTTGAATGATGAGCAAATTCCACAAAACAACTTCTGAATCCTGGTGGAGGACATCAGGGACCTAGAAAGGCAGCCCATTCTCTTCACAAGGAGATGTCTTATCATCGGTGCTATATAGATGGTGAGGTCTTGAGGCTATTGTAAGAATAAGACTGAAAGCCAGAGGCAGGAGGCTTAAATCCAAAATAAGAACACCAGAAAACTCCCGACACCAGGGAACATTAATCAACAAGACTCATCCAAATGCCTCCATACCTACACTGAAACCAAGCTCCATCCAAGAGCCAACAAGTTCCAGAGCAAGACATACCAAGCAGGAACATAACCCTGAGCATTAAAATACAGGCAGCCAAAAGTCACACCAAACCCATAGACACCTCAAAACTCACTACTAGACATTTCACTGCACTCCAGAAAGAAGAGATCCAGCTCCACCCACCAGAACACCAACACAAGCATTCCTAACCAGAAAATCTTGACAAGCCACTCATCCAACCCCACCCACAGAGAGGAACCTCCACAATAAAGAGGAACCACAAACTTCCAGTATGCAGAAAGGCCACCCCAAACATAGCAATCTAAACAAGATGAAAAGGCAGAGAAACATTCAGCAGGTAAAGGAACATGATAAATGTCCACAAAATCAAACAAAAGAGGAGGAGATAGGGAATCTACCTAAAAAAGAATTCAGAATAATGATAGCAAAAATGATCCAAAATCTTGAAAACAAAATGGAGTTACAGATAAATAGTCTGGAGACAAAGATTGAGAAGATGTAAGAAATTTTTAACAACAACATAGAAGAAATAAAAAAGAGTCAATCAATAATGAATAATGCAATAACAGAGATTCAAAGCACTCTGGAGGGAACCAACAGTAGAATAACTGTGGCAGAAGATAGGATAAGTGAGATGGAATATAGAATGGTGGAAATAAATGAAGCAGAAAGGAAAAAAGAATTAAAAGAAATGAGGACAATCTCAGAGACCTCTGGGACAATGTCAAATGCCCCAACAATCACATCCTGGGCCATAAATCTAGCCTTGGTAAATTCAAAAAAATTTAAATCATTCCAAACATCTTTTCTGATCACAATGCAGTAAGATTAGATGTTAACTACAGGGGAAAAAAAACTATTAAAAATACAAACATATGGAGGCCAAATAACACTCTTCTGAATAACAAGCAAATCACAGAAAAAATCAAAAAAGAAATCAAAATATGCATAGAAATGAATGTCAATGAAAACACAACAGCCCAGAACCTATGGGATTCATTAAAAGCAGTGTTAAGGGGAAGGTTCATAGCAATATCAGCTTACCTCAAGAAACAAGGGAAAAATCAAATAAATAACATAATTCTATACCTAAAGCAACTAGAAAAAGAAGAAGTGAAGAATCCCAGGGTTAGCAGAAGGAAAGAAATTATAAAAATTAGGGCAGAAATAAGTGAAAAGGAGACTATAGCAAAAATTAACAAAGCTAAATCTGGTTCTTTGAGAAGATAAAGTACACAAACCATTAGCCAGATTCATCAAGAAACAAAGAGAGAAGAATCAAATCAACAAAATTAGAAATTAAGATGGAGAAATCACAACAGAAAACACAGAAATACAAAGAATCATAAGAGACTACTATCAGCAACTATATGGTAATAAAATGGACAACTTGGAAGAAATGGACAAATTCTTAGAAAAGTATAACTTTCCAAAATTGAACCACGAAGAAATAGAAAGTCTTAACAGACCCATCACAAGCACAGAAATCAAAACTGTAATCAGAAATCTTCCAGCAAACAAAAGCTGAATTCTACCAAAAATTTTGAGAGGAGCTAATACCTATCCTACTCAAACTCTTCCAGAAAATTGCAGAGGAAGGTAAACTGCCAAATTCATTCTACGAGGCCACCAACAGCCTAATGCCAAAACCAGACAAAGATGCCACAAAAAAAGAAAACTACAGGCCAATATCACTGATGAACATAGATGCAAAAATCCTTAACAAAACTCTATCAAACAAAATCCAACAACATATTAAAAAAATCTTACATCATGACCAAGTGGGCTTTGTCCCAGGGACACAAGGATTCTTCAATATTTGCAAATCAATCAATGTGATACACCACATCAACAAATTGGAAGACAAAAACCATATGATTATCTCAATAGATGCAGAGAAAGCCTTTGACAAAATTCAATACCCATTTATGATTAAAAAAAAAAAAACCCTCCAGAAAGCAGACATAGAAGAAACATACCTCAACAAAATAAAAGCCGTAGATGATAAAACCACAGCAAACATTATCCTCAATGGTGAAAAACTGAAAGCATTTCCCCTAAAGTCAGGAACAAGGCAAGGGTGCCCACTTTCACCACTACTATTCAACATAGTTTTGGAATTTTAAGCCACAGCAATCAGAGATGAAAAAGAAATAAAAGGAATCCAGATTGGAAAAGAAGTAAAACTCTCACTGTTTGCAGATGACATGATCCTCTACGTAGAAAACCCTAAAGACCCCACCAGAAAATTACTAGAGCTAATCAATGAATATAGTAAAGCTGCAGGATATAAAATCAACACACAGAAATCCCTTGCATCCCTATACACTAACAATGAGAAAACAGAAAGAGAAATTAAGGAAACAATTTCATTCACCATTGCAATTAAAAGAATAAAATACTTAGGAATAAATCTACCTAAGGAAACAAAAGAACTATATATAGAAAACTATAAAACACTGATGGAAGAAACCAAAGATGATATAACTAGATGGAGAAATATACCATGCTCATGGATCAGAAGAATCAATATAGTGAAAATGAGTATACTACCCAAAGCAATCTACACATTTAATGCAATCCCTATCAAGCTACCAACGATATTTTTCACAGAACTAGAACAAATAGTTTCACAATTTGTATGGAAAAACAAAAAAAAAAAAAAGAAACCTCTCAAATAACCAAAGCAATCTTGAGAAAGAAGAGTGGAACTGGAAGAATCAACCTGCCTGACCTCAGACTATACTACAAAGCTACAGTAATGAAGACAGTATGGTACTGGCATGCAGACAGAAATATAGATCAATGGAACAAAATAGAAAGCCCAAAGATAAATCCATGGACCTATGGACACCTTATCTTCAACAAAGGAGGAAAGAATATAAAATGGAGAAAAGACAATTGCTTTAACAAGTGGTGCTGGGAAAACTGGTCAACCACTTGTAAAAGAATGGAACTAGAACACTTCTAACACCATACACAAAAATAAACTCAAAATGTATTAAAGATCTAAATGTAAGACTAGAAACTATAAAACTCCTAGAGGAAAACATAGGCAAAACACTCTCTGACATAAATCACAGCAGGATCCTCTATGACCCACCTCCCAAAGTAATGGAAATAAAAGCAAAAATAAACACATGGGACCTAATTAAACTTAAAAGCTTTTGCATAACAAGGGAAACTATAAGCAAGGTGAAAAGACAGCATTTAGAATGGGAGAAAATAATAGCAAACAAAGCAACTGGCAAATAACTAATCTCAAAAATATACAAGCAGCTCATGCAGCTCAATCCCAGAAAAATAAACTACCCAATCAAAAAATGGGCCAAAGAACTAAACAGACATTTCTCCAAAGAAGACATACAGAGGGCTAACAAACACATGAAAAGATGCTCAACGTCACTCATTATCAGAGAAATGCAAATCAAAACCACAATGAGACATCACCTCACACCAGTCAGAATGGCTGCTATCAAAAAGTCTACAAGCAATAAATGCTGGAGAGGGTGTGGAGAAAAGGGAACCCACTTAGACTGTTTGTGGGAATGCAAACTAGTACGGCATGTATGGAGAACAGTGTGGAGATTCCTTAAAAAACTGGAAATAGAATTGCCATATGACCCAACAATCCCACTGCTGGGCCAAGACACCAAGGAAACCATAATTGAAAGAGAAACATGTACCCAATGTTCATCACAGCACTGTTTACAATAGCCAGGACATGAAAGCAATCTAGATGTCCATCAGCAGGTGAATGATAAGAAAGCTGTGGTACATATACACAATGGAGCATTACTCAGCCATTAAAAAGAATACATTTGAATCAGTTCTAATGAGATGGATGAAACTGGAGCCAATTATACAGAGTAAAGTAAGCCAGAAAGAAAAACACCAATACAGTATACTAACACATATGTATGGAATTTAGAAAGATGGTAATGATAACCCTGTATGCAAGACTACAAAAGAGACACAGAGGTATAGAACAGACTTTTGGACTCTGAGGGAGAGGGTGGGATATGTGGGAGAATGGCATTGAAGCATGTATACTATCATGTAAGAAACGAATCACCAGTCTATGTTCAATACAAGATACAGGATACTTGGGGCTGGTGCACGGGGATGATCCACAGAGATGATATGGGGTGGGAGGGGGGTTCAGGATTGGGAACTCATGTACACCTGTGGCTGATTCATGTCAACATATGGCAAAACCAATACAGTATTATGAAGTAAAATAAAGTAAAAAAAATAATAATAAAGAAAGAAAGAAAATAAAAAAATAAAGCTGTGGTAAATACACACAATGGAATATTACTCAGCTATTAAAAAGAATGCAATTGTATCAGTTGTAATGAGGTGGATGAAACTGGGAGCCTATTACACAGAGTGAAATAAACCAGAAAGAAAAACACCAATACAGTATACTAACACATGTATATGGAATTTAGAAAGATGGTAACTATAACCCTATATGCAAGATAGCAAAAGAGATACAGATGTATAGAATGAACTCTGTGGGAGAAGGTGAGGGTGGGATGATATGAGAGAACAGCATTGAAATATGTATATTATCATATGTGAAACAGATTGCCAGTCCAGGTTCAATGCATGAGACAAGGTGCTCACGGCTGGTGCACTGGGATGACCCAGAGGGATGGGATGGGGAACACATGTACACCCATGGCTGATTCATGTAAATGTATGGCAAAACCACCACAATATTATAAAGTAATTAGCCTCCAATTAAAATTAATTAATTAATTTTAAAAAGAAACAGATATAGAGAGTAGTCTTATGGACATGGGGAAAGGGGAGGAGAGGGTAAGATGTAACATGGAAACATGTTACATGTAACATGGAAAGAGTAACATGGAAACTTATATTACCATATGTAAAATAGATAGCCAACAAGAATTTGCTGTATGGCTCAGGAAACTCAAACAGGGTCTCTATATCAACCTAGAGGGGTGGGATGGGGAGGGAGATGGGAGGGAGGTTCAAATGGGAAGGGATATATGTATACCTATGGCTTATTTATGTTGAGATTTGACAGAAAACAACAAAATTCTTTAAGGCAATTCAGTTCAGTTCAGTCGCAGTCGCTTAACTGTGTCCAACTCTTTGTGACCCCATGGACTGCAACTCCCGGAACCTACTCAAACTCAAGATCATCACGTCGGTGATGCTGTCCAACCATCCCATCCTCTGCCGTCCCCTTCTCCTCCCTCCTTCAATCTTTCCCAGCATCAGGGTCCTTTCCAATGAGTTGGTTTGCATCAGATGGCCAAAGTATTGGAGTTTCAGCTTCAGCATCAGTCCTTCCAGTGAATATTCAGGACTGATTTCCTTTAGGATGGACTGGTTGGATCTTCTGTAAGGCAATTATCCTTCAATAAAAAAAAATTAATTAAAAAAATAAAAATTTTTTTAAAAAAGAATGAATGAAAGGGGGAAAAAAAGGTCTTGTATCCCAGTTCAAGGGATTCCAAGGCTTATGTTCTTAAGTACCATGAGGCACTGTTATGCCTAAGCACCATGGCCAGCAAGTCCAAGGCCAGATGAAGGAAGTAGATATACATAACTATTCCTACAGGCAGCTGAACAAAGTAAAGGAATGAACCACAGGCAATATCTACCTGTCCAGTGCCACAATTTTAGTTTGAACAAGTCTCACCTGACTATTTACTGACTATCTACTGCCACCACCTCTTCACTGATTTCCATTTTCCAGTACTATTCACCTAACATCCATTCATCATGCTGCTGGAAATGGGATATTCCCACCACAGAACTGGGCCATATCATTCTGCTACCTAAAATTTTCCATGGTTTTGCCACTGTCCTTAGGATAGAGTCAAAATCTTGCTAATCAAAATGTGGACCATGGAACAGCAGCCTCATTGTCACCTGGGAATCTGTTAGAAATGCAGAATCTCAGGTTCCACCCCAGACCTTCTGAACCCAAACCTGCATTTTAACAAGATTTCCAGGTGATTCATAAGCACTTAAGCAGGAATCTAAAGTCTTCAACAAACTCTTTCAGGTTACATGATCTGACTACTTCTACAGCCAAATTTCTAGTCCCTTCATACCTTACACTCCAGCACTGAACATCTATGTGCCTGTAATTCACATGTGTTGTTTCTGCAGTTCTATTCTACCCTCCTTTTTAATTATTTTTTAACTATTTTCCTTTAATTTATTATTAATTGAAGGATAATTGCTTTACATTATTGTGTTGATCATGAACATGAATCAGCCATAGGTATACACATGACCCCTCCCTCTTGAGCCTCCCTCCTATCTCCCACCCCATCTCATCCCTCTAGATTGTCAAGAGCCCTGGTTTGAGTTCCCTGAGTCATACAGCAAATTTTCACTGGCTATTTATTTTACGCATGGTAGTATATATGTTTCCATGCTATTCTATCCATTCTATCATCCTTTTGCCTAGGCAATGTCTTCCTCTCTCCTTCAGCCTTAGCTTAAACATCATTCTCCTCCAGAAAGCATCCTTGCCCATCATCCCTGCCCTAGCTCCAAGTACACTAGACAACCCTGCTATGCTTGCTCATAGCCCAAGGCCGTGTCCATCTGCAATTGTGTGCTAAACTGATTGTCTCTTCAGAAAAAGAAGGAAAGGGGTATTGTTGTTGCTGATTAGTTGCTAAGTCGTATCTGACTCTCTTATGATCCTGCAGACTACAGCCTGCTAGGCTTCTCTGTCCGTGGCATTTCCTAGGCAAGAATACTGGACTGGGCTGCCATTTCCTTTCCAGGGGATTTCCTGACCCAGGAATGGACTCATGTATTGAAAGGTATATTCTTTATCACTGAGCCACCTGAGAAGCCCAAGGAAGAGAATAGGATATGTCCTGTTCTCATTATATTCCTGCTGACTAGAGTGGTGCCTGGAAAAAAGCACTTCGTTAAACCAATCACTGTACTAAAATGTAATGTTCAACTTCCCACTTGTACTGTTTTTCAGCCCACATTTCTACCTCTAACCACCCCCACAAAATTGAAAAAAAAAATGCATGAAATCTATTTTTATAGCATTTCTCCCCCTATTGACTTTTGTGAGAAATCAATAGCAGCGATGACAGATAGCTGATGCCAACACACACACTCACGCATGCTCAACTACACAAAGTAGCACCAATTATTCACCCAGATAAAGGGAGAAGGAATTCATACACTTGAGTCAGAAGGGTTAGGTGAAGGAGCCCTAGAAAAGAAAGTTAAGTCCCTGCAATGTGTGCTGAGTCATGAAGCTAATGTGGGAAGACCTACGAAGCTTCAAGTAGTAAGAGATGAGAAGGTAAGAAAATATTTAACAGACAGGGTACAAAAAAAAGAGTGTTATTGGCTTTTCAGGGCCATCTGTCTCTAATTTTCATAACAGCTCAGTTGGACTCTGAGGAATATGTGGTAAACTAGATAAATTTTTTAAAATTTGTGACAAAATCCAGCCAGAGAGAGGTTTGACTAAAGTGGAAGAGTAAGGAAAATTCTTCACACCAATGGTGACAGCCTAGATTATCTCTTTTGCCTAATTCCAATAAAGTCGTGTCTTTGCACCATTTTACATAAGTCTATATATGAATTAATATAAAGTTACTGACATAGTCATACAAGAGAACATTAGATTGCTGTCAGATCCCCTAGGATGTTACCAAGGTAGTGTGAAACAAGAGGCACTAGCTAACTTCAAAGTTTACAAAGATTCTTAGTGTCAGCAACTTCCAAGACCTCAGTCCATGCCTTCAAACTCCAAGTCTGGGATTGTCTCCTCTCAGCTCTGGGAAGAATAATGAGAATGTAGCCAGCATCCTGCAAGTTCTTGTTTCCATAGCAGGTGCCACTGGTGATCTAGTAACTATCACTAGGATGTGACTTCCAAAAGTCCACCCACATTACATTATAGGCAGCTACCAAAAATTGATTAGGACCAGCACCCAAAATGAACTTTCTTTGCCTTTGTTCACTTAGAACATGTTGCTCCTCTTAAAAGTGAAGCTGATTTGATTCCTTCTTCAAAGGTAGCTCAACATTTGGCTCTATTCCCATGATCTATCAACCAAAGATTTTGAGTTGAATCAAAGTACTCTTTCCAAGCACATCTTGAACATAGAGCTCTTCC
Source organism: Madoqua kirkii (assembly GCA_006408675.1). NCBI lineage: Eukaryota > Metazoa > Chordata > Mammalia > Artiodactyla > Bovidae > Madoqua > Madoqua kirkii. The sequence goes on from SJYC01097380.1 coordinate 27,592, forward strand.
TTGAATCAGATCAAATGTTAATCCATTACTGCTTTTCTTTTCATCATGCTTTTAACTTCTTGAAAGCATTCTAAATTACATTCCTGTTTCATTCTCAGAAAATCCCTGTGAGCTCAGCTAAGCAAGTAGTATTATCTCCAAGAGAATGAAGGCCCCAGAAGTTGAAATGAATCATGAAAATAACCCAGTGATTTAGAGGAAAAACTGGATTGAACATCCTGGTCACTTTGCTGCCACCCACAGCCTTCATATGACTCCACAGTGCTCTGGAGGATGCTTCCTCTTCTCATCTTACTCTTTTCCACTTGAGGTACACACACATGCACACACACACACACACATGCACTCTTGCAGGCACAGACACATACATGCACCCAGAAAATCTGCACACAAAAATATGCCTGCACAGAAAGATATATATTCACAAACAGACACATACATGCCCAGAGAGAGAGACATCAGTTCAGTCACTTAGTCACGTCCCACACTGTGACCCCATGGACTGCAGCACACCAGGCTTCCCTGTCCATCACCAACTCCCAGAGCTTGTGCAAGTCATGTCCATCAAGTCGGTGATGCCATCCAACCATCTCATCCTCTGTCATCCCCTTCTCCTTCTGCCTTCAGTCTTTCCCAGAATCAGGGTCTTTTCCTAATGAGAGACACATGGAGAGATAGAGAGGTATACATTCAGAAAAACACAGAAAAAGACAGATGCACAGAGAGATACAGAGATGCACAGAGACAGACATATACACACAGACACACAAAGAGACACATAGGGACATATACACAGAGACATACATCAGACACACACAGAGACACATGCATTCAAAGACACATATACACACACATATGCAGGTAGATATACACACACACACTTTACTTTCTAACAATTTTCATTTCATTAGCCCAGGATGGAAAATCTATTTTTCTGTGGGACTTTACCAGCGTGAGTCATAGAGAACATCCCAGCCCCTGACTCTGTTCCATAAATAACAGGCCTCCCTCTGTGAGCTTAGTGATAAGAGCATGCTAGATGGGAGACCATGGCTCTCAGTAGAACTGGCATGTGGCGATCCGTACAGCATTCATCCACTTACTAATCAATCATTCATAACCTAGTTTGTGTTGAGATATTCTCAGAGGCTGTTATGCTTATTATGAGGAATCAGGGATGCATTGTAGCTGTCACATTGGGTTCTGATGACCCCATCTGGGGGCCGAATCCCTATTGTAACTGTCACATTTGCTTTAAGAACACGCCATTTGTACCATCATCTGATTTCCCAAGAACAGAAGCATTTGCTTTCAGTGCTAACAATTGTAATGGACCTCTGTAGAGAGGTAAGGAAAGAGAAGGATCAGCTAGAAAAGTAAGAAAGTGGGAGAAAGTGTAAGAGTAATAAAGAATTCAAATTGTGGTCTTTTTTAGGGTCTTAGGCTACAGGCTTCCCTAGTGGTAGACGGTAAAGAAACTACCTGCTATGTGGGAGACCTGGGCTCAATCCTTGGGTTCAGAAGATTGCCTGAGAAGGGATTGGCTACCCATTCCAGTATTCTTGCCTGGAGAATCCCATGGACGGAGGAGCCTGGCAGGCTACAGTCCATGGGGTCGCAAAAAAATCAGACATGACTGAGTGACTAACACTTTCACTTTCACAGTCTATGGAAATAATAAAAACCATCTTTATCTTCTCTCTTCAACACTGCCTAATTAGACCAGATTCTCCATATGGATGGAGTAGAAAATGGCAGCCCACTCCAGTATTCTTGCCTGGAAAATCCCATGGACAGAGGAGCCTGGCAGGCTACAGTCCACAGGGGCACAAACAGTTGGATACAACTTAGCGACTAAGCATGGTCCTTATGGAAAGTTTATGCAGACACATGTACCCAAATCCATTCTCTAGAGGCCATTCCATAGCGGCAGTGTCCCAGGTTGAAGAGTACTTGCCTACCTTCATGAAATCTTATTTTCTAGGAAAACCATCCAATCTTCAGCTCAAGAAGGGTGTATCTTGATTAGGCTAAGCTGAGAAAGGTTAACTACATTCCTCCTGCCAACAATGTGGCTATGAGATTTGAGAAGCCTGCTGGTGAAGCTTCAGGGAAATGCCTTCCATTTCTACCTTTGGACATTGATATGTGACACCATGATGGATGGAGCTGCTGCCACCTTCTTAACAGCCATGAAATGAACTAGTTCATATGCTGAGCATGGGGTGGCAATCTGTCTCAAATAGCTACAAACTCTTTGACAATTTTTCTGCAAGAGATGGGATCTTTGTCCCCTCCCCCGAAATCTGGGCAGGCTTTTGCATACTTCAACCAACAGAATATGACAGAAAGGATACTAGGTCATAAAAGGCTGTGTAACTTGTGTCTTATTCTCGTGTAGACATCATTCACAGCACTTTCAATTAAAGGAAAGGCATCTATCATATAAGACTTTCGACTACCCTGAGACAGCCCCATGCTGGAGAAGCCAAGTGCAGATGTTCTGTTCGACATCTCAGGGAAGCCCAGCCCTCAAGAATCCCAAGTTTCCAGACGTGAGAAAGCCATCTCAGAGGTGTAATTCCAGCCCCTGCTGCCCCAGTTCCCGCCTCCAGTTGTTAAGTCACCCCCAGCCCTTTATGACACCTCCAGATGAGGATCCAGAATCATGAAGCTGAAACAAACAATCCCTGATATACCCTGACAAAAGTCCTGACCCAAGAATCCCTGCATATAATAAGACAGCAACACACCACTACATTCTGAAATTGTTTAAGCAGCAAAAGTAATGAAGCAAAGTAAAAAGATGGAAAAACCTGACTTCCTGATGGCAACATAGTGCTATTAACCAGCCCTGGAGTTGCCTCCTCTATGGGCTTCTAGTTACATAGTGTGTAAGTTCTTTTGAGATGGTGTATTGGTTTTATAGAGTTGCCATAACAATAACAACAACAACAACAAAAACCCAGGCTGGGCGTATTAAACTACAGAAAAGTATTTTCTCATAGTTCCAGATGCTGCAAGTCCAGATCAGGGCCTGAGGCCCCACCCCTTGGCTTGCAGTTGGCATCCTCAAATGCAAGAACCTTTATGCTGTGCACCCATACCCCTGGTGTTTCTCTGTGTGTCCAAATTTCCTCTTACCAGGACACCAGTCAAACTGGGTTAATGCCCCACAACAGTCTCATTTTAACTTAATTAACTCTTTAAAGACTATCTCTAGATATAGTCTCATTCTGAGGTACTAAGAGTTAGGGCCTCAATATATGAATTAGGGGGGGAGGACACAATTCAGACCATAATAGCTAGGCCCCTGCTACTGAAATTATCCTTAAAAATAATATGAGAGAAAGATAAACCACTCTAACCCAACAAATACCAGAAGAGTTCAAAAAGTAAAGGAAGAACAGTATTACAGAATAAGTTCAAGAATGCCAGTGGCTGGAACTGGGGTTATCATGGCATCCAAATACACATTCTCTCTGTCACTCCTACATCTCTGATTCTCTCTGGGGTTTGCCTTCCTTCTCTAAAGAGCCACCACACAGAACAGTATCGCGGTATTTTCATATGAAATGTGCCTGCCACTGCATTACAGGAATATTGAGAGAAGCAAGGCTAGAGCTGGCAGAGCTCCACACACCTGCCTAGGTGGAGCAACAGTGCTCTTAGCGCCGTGTGAGAGGAGCACGGAGGCTTCCTGGCTCCCTGGTGCTGCCCACCATGTGTCTGTCCACCCCCTGACTCAGTCTAAGATATGCTGTCTCTTATCATACCAAGAGAAAATGAAACATGAGCTGATCTGGCGAGAGAAAGACATATGGTAGACTCATGGGGGAAGAGCTGTTGAAAACTACAGACACTGAAGCTTCTGCTATTAACAAGCCTAAAAACTCCCATCACATATGGACTTTCGAATGATTCTCTCTCCTAAAAACAAAAAAAAACTAGGAGTAACCTAAAATCTGGAATGTAAATAAATCAGGGATGTGTCCACAAAAGAAATATTATGTAGCTACTTTAAAGGTATGTAGGGAACTCCCTGGTGGTCCAGTGGTTAGCACTTGGCACTCTCACTGCCAGCACCTGGGTTCAATTCCTATTGGGGAGAAGAACTCGGAAGCCATGTGGCATAGCCAAATAAATAAACAGAAGAATGAAGCAGGGGGCAGATCAAGAGGGTGGAGCAAGAGGACACAGAGCTCACCTCCCTCCACTAACAAAAATACATCTAAATGTTTAACAATTCTCAAGGAAAACTAACTGGAAACCAGCAGAAAGACTCCTGAACAAACAAGGCTGTAAGAAAGATACACACATAACTGGAAAGGATAAGAAGAAACTACCAGGTAGGGACCAGTGCTGATGGAAAGGGACTAAGAAGAAAAAGGAGACCACATGGGTGGACACTTGCCCTGGGGAGAGAGCTGTTCGAGCCACAGGCTGGGCTATCCCAGGGTCCTACACATAAGGCCCAACTGGAGACCTGCTGGGACAGATAGACTGTATGAGTCTAGCCACCACTAGTGAGGAGTAACTAAAATAGAGATTAAAAAATAAACAACAGAAAAGAGCAGTAAAACCAAGATGTAGGTTATTTTAAGATTTTAAAAATTGATAAACTTTTAGCCAGGCTCACCATGAAAAAAAGAAAGAGAACCAAATAAACAATATAAAAAATGAGAGAGTAGAGATAACAGCCAATACCACAAAGACAGAAAAAGTCACAAGAGAATACTGAAAAAGTGTTAGTCACTCAGTCGTGTCTGACTCTTTGCAACCCCTTGGACTGTAGCCCACCAGGCTCCTCTGTCCATGGAATTCTCCAGGCAAGAATATCAGGGTGGGTTGCCATTTCCTTCTCCAGGGGATCTTCCTGACCCAGGGATGGAACTCAAGTCTCCTGCATTTAGGCAGATTCTTTACCATCTGAGCCACCAGGAAAGAGACTACTATGAACAGTTATATGCCTACAAATTGGACAATTTAGAAAAAAATGGACAAATTCCTAGAAATGTACAGCCTGCTAAGACAGAGTCAAGAAGAAACAATTTGAACAGACCGATCACTAGGAGTAAAACTGAATTTGTAATAATAATAATAATAAAAAGCTCCTAGGAAAGAAAAGTCTAGGATGGATGTCATCACAGAAGAATTCTACCAAACATATAAAGAAGAACTAAGACCTAGCCTTCTCTAAATATTGCACAAAATTAAAGAGACGTGAACACTCCCAAAATTTACTCCATAAGACTACCATTACCCTGATAGTAAAACCAGATAAAGACACTAACAACAAAAAAGAAAATTACATACAAGCATCCTTGATAAATATAATGCATCCATTCACAATTAAAAATCTAATCTAAGTGGATACAGAGGGAACATACCTCAACATGATAAAGACTATTTATAACAAACCTAAAGTCAACATAATACTCAACAGTAAAAAACTAGAAGCCTTCTCACTATATTCAGAACAAGACAAAGATGCTCACTCTCACAACTTCTATTTAAAACAGTACTGGAAGTTACAGCCATAGCAATCAGACAAAAAAGAGAAGTAAAAGCTATCCAAACTGGAAGAGAAGTAAGCCTGTCACTATTTGCGGATGACATGATACTTTATACAGAGAATCTAAAATCTCCACCCAAAAACTATTAAATTAATTTATTTATTCATTAGTCCTATTAATTAATATTAAAAGGACAAAAAAATTAATTCAGCAAGGTTACAAGATACAAGATTGATATACAGATTAACTAACTAATATATATCTTTTGCTTTTCTACACACTAAATAATAGTAATACCAGAAAGAGAAATTAAAAAAAAAAAAACAAATTCATTTAAAATTGCATCAAAAAATATCTCAAGTAAACTTAACCAGGGAGGTGAAAGACCTATACTCTGAAAACTGTAAAACAATGATGAAGGAAACAGAAGATAATTCAAAGAAACAGAAAGACATTTTGTGCTTTTAGATTGGAAGAATTAATATTGTTAAAATGATCATACTATCCAAAGCAATCTAGAGATTTAATTCAATCCCTATCAAAATACCCATATTTTTCACAGAACTGGAACATATGATATAAATATCACATGGAACCACAAAAGACCCTAAATTTCCAAAGAAATCTTGAGAAAAAAAGATCAAACCTGTAGGTAGTAATGTAATAGTTCCAGACTTCAGACTATACTACACAAAGCTACAGTAGTCAAAACACCACTGTATCAGCACAGTAACAGACACACAGATCAAAGGAATAGAATAGAGAGCCCAGAAATAAACACCTGCACCTATGCCCAATTAATCTATGACAAAGGAGGTAAGAATATCCAATGGAGAAAAGACAGTCTCTTCAATAAGTGGTGCTAGAAAAACTGGACAGCTACATGTAAAGCTGTAAGATTAGACCATTCCTTCACATCATATAAAAAAAAAACTCAAAATGGTATAAAGACTAAATATAACAACACAAATCATAAAATTCCTAGTAGATAACATAAGTAGAACACGCTTTGTTATAAATCATAGCAATATTTTCTTGGATCAGTCTCCTAAGGCAATAAAAGCAAAAACAAAGAAATGGTATCTAATCAAACTCATAGAAGAAACCACTGACAAAATGAAAAGACAACCTACAGACTGAAAGAAAATATTTGCAAATAATGTGACCAAAATGGGTTAATATCCAAACTGTACAAACAGTACAACTCAACATCAAAAAACAAACAGCTCAATCAAAAAATGGGCAGATGACCAGAATAAACATCCTACAGAAGATCTACAAGTGGCTAACAGCACAAGAAAAGATGTTCAACATCGCTAATTACTAGAGAAGTGCCAATAAAAACAACAGTGAGATATCACTTCACACTTGCAAGTGTCAAAATGGCCATCATCAAAAAGTCTACAAATAACAAAGGATGGAGAGTATGCGGAGAACAGGGAACCTTTATACGCTGTCGATGGTAATGGAATTAGTGCAGCTATTAAAGAAAACAGTTTGACATTTCCTCAAAACAACTAAAAATAGAGCTACCATATGATCCAGCAATCCCGCTACTGGGCATATACCCACAGAAAACAAGATATTGAAAAGATTCATGTACTCCAGTGTTCACTGTAGCACTATTTACAATAGTCAAGACATGGAAGCAACTCAAATGTCCATCAACAGATGAATGGATAAAGATGTGGTATATATATACAATGGAATATTACTCAGTCATAAAAAAAGAATGAAATGCTGCCATTTTCAGCAACATGGGTGGATCTAGAGACTATCACACCAAGTGAGATGAGTCAGATAGAGAAGGATAAGTATCATATGATATCATTTATATGAGAAATCTTTTTAAAAATGAACTTATGATAGGAAAAAGATGGCGGCGGAATAGGACGGGGAGGACACTTTCTCCCTCACTACTTCATCAAAAGAACACTTCAACACGGAATAAACTCCACAAAACAACTTCTGAAGGCTGGCAGAGGACATCAGGCATCCAGCAAAGCAGATTATTGGCTTCAAA